>BJCM01094674.1:0-12041 GCA_018326385.1 Flaveria bidentis
ACGTTCTAGAATTTGATGAAAATGCTTTGATATATGGTTCTAATAAATTGAATGGTCTCTGAAAATAGTACCTGAATTTGTAAAAAGATGGAAAACCACAACCCGTATTTGATGAAAACGCTTTGATATATGGTTCCATCTCTAAAGTTTCTTTTAACTGTTCTAAAATCCATTTGAAGTTAATCTGAAGTTCAAGATCGATGAGTGCATGAGCAACAGAAAATGATTTCAGTGTTGATGTCACACCAACCATTTGGACAAATGACATTTTGTAGACGTTCGTTTTATACGTTGTGTCTATCATCAACACATGCGGGTAGGCCCGCCATAAGTGTGAGATGTGGGATGTATAAAAAACCCGTCTACGGTATTTGTGGATTCATGTATGTAAGGGGTATAAATATATTTATTTTGTTGTAGTATAGTAAAAACATCTACATCGGAGTTTCAACAATTCTACTAGAATTTTTTTATTTTCGTTATATATCGTTCTTAAGTCTGATACGTATTTAGGAATTTGCTCTCTTAGCGTGCCTAAAATGTTTCGAGGATCAATATTTTGCTCTGTAAGTTGTTTTGCCATACAAATCTCTTTTTCAGTAAGCCTGATTGTGTATGCATGCCCCTTGAGATGTTCATCAGCTTCATGATTATGAGAATCATCTACAACAACTAGGATCCATCCACCTTTTTTATTTGGTATTTTCCCTATAATTCAAACTGACAATTTGTTTTTTTGGTGCTAGTGTTTTTAAAAGTGGGTGCTCCTTTATATACTCTACCGCGATCATATTTTAACCATATTTTAACTACCGACCCACTTATGTTTTTTTTCGACCTTTTCGTGACAATAACATATCTATTTTCACGACTTATAGTACCAACACAATCAACCAATTCTTTAGGAGATGAAAAAACCTAATAATTTTAAATAATATAATTAGTTATTATCAAATAACAAAACTTAATAATTATTTAATATCAAATAACTTAAAAACATATGAATTACGTAATAACCTGATTCGTGTCGCATAACTCTTTTTTTTTCAAAACCATCACCATACTCATCTCCGCTACTATCACCTCCATTGTCGTCGTCATCACCGTCGATGCCGTTGCCATCACCGTCGTAGTTATCGCCAAAACTTTCAACGAAGTTACCACCCTTGTCACCGTAATAACTATAACCCTCGACGGGGTAATAGTTAGAATCGGAACCAAATAAATAATTGTTATCTCAAATTGACATCGTTAATAAAATGTATACAAATATTAAATTTATCGATATGAAATAAATTAAAATCTAACGATTTATATAGTGTTTTACAAAAAATATTACGTCGACTCAAATAGTTATTGAGGAATATTACATTGTATCAAATAATATAATAAATACAAAATTACACAGTAATCGAGGAATATTAGATCGCGTCAAATAATGTAAGAAATACAAAATTACACCGTAATCGAGAAATATTACATCGCGTCAAATAATGTAAGAAATACAAAATTACACCGTAATCGAGGAATATTACATCGCGTCAAAAAACTAAAAAAATCGACAAACATTACGGTTTGTGAAACATTTCACAGGCCGTTAACTTGATTCCTCACGGCCCGTAAAACATATTACGGGTCGTGAAAATTGTGGCCGTAAGAATTGTCAAGACCCGTAAAATAATAAAATGACTAATATGATGTATAGCAGGCCTTACGGCCCCGTAAGAAGGGTGTCCAAATATCTTTAGAGGTGTTGCTATAACACGCCCCTTCTTAAAAATCAGGTTTTAATTAATTAGAAGCCCAATATTGAGAAGTAATTATGGTAGAAACTTGTCCTAGAAAGTTTAATAAAACATAATGTTATTTGT
The DNA here is from genome assembly GCA_018326385.1 of Flaveria bidentis. Taxonomy (NCBI): domain Eukaryota; kingdom Viridiplantae; phylum Streptophyta; class Magnoliopsida; order Asterales; family Asteraceae; genus Flaveria; species Flaveria bidentis. The sequence goes on from BJCM01094674.1 coordinate 1,872, forward strand.
ATTCAGGACCAACCTTGTTTCGTTAACATCTATAGTTGTGTTTTACACAATCTCATGCATATGGATGAAGGTTCAAAATAAAATTCAGTTAGCCTAAAGTATCCCGAACTTCTTTATTTCCATGACGAGTGAGCACAAATGCTAAACCAAAACACTCGGATATAAAAATCAACCAAAACTAAAGTTACCGTTGCTAACCCAACCCAACCCATACCATTAATAATTTTATTTTTTATCAGTTTTAATATAATAATTTCACTATTGTTTATATTTATTATTTTTATAAATAAACTAATTGACGCATTCATATATCCTATTTCTAAACCCTTTTATAAACCGTAAGACTTAAATCTCAAACTTAATAAAAAGTAACATCTTTTTCAAACCTTATGGTCCCGCGAGGTCAACAGCCTTTTAATGTTATTGTTTGTTACATTAATTCAAAAAATTGTGTGTACAATTTCTTTTATTTTTAATTAAACTTCTCATAATATAAAATAAAATCTGTTTAATTATCAAATTTGATAAGGCCATTTAAAAAAATATAAAATTATAGTACCATCATGTAATAGTAATATTTTTAAAGGAAAAAAATGAGCTGACTCATTTGGGATAAATACTTGGTAGTCCTCGCGGACGAGGAAACATGACAATGAAGTTCTATTCTTTGTGTATGTGTATGAACTTTAACTCGTAAAAAACTCACCAAAAGCTAATCTGCCGTTGCTAACAAAACCTGTAACATTATACTTTTAGATTTCCATCCATATTGGTATTAAAAATTCACATTGATCGAATTGAATAATGAAGATTATTGGCGATCTTACACTTAATTTCTTACCTGTGACTTCCACCTTTTTTATATCGTAATTTGTAGAGTAAAATTTCTAACATCCAAGTAAAATTAATATGCTATCTTGTGACGGTTACATGCATCATCTTTTTTTTTTGAACAGCAAATTTTATTAATAATAAAGAAGGACCTTAGCAAGAAGCTAAGACCCGAACAAAACATAAGATACATCAACTAGAATAGATCAAAATTACACCATTTGTGCCGCTTCATATCCTTTATGCCTCCTCTATGTTTTACCCAAGAAAATAAGTTGAAGATTACTGTGTCCACCACCTTTGGCCCCGCAACCGGTTTGGAATTGAATATGATATCGTTACACGCTCGCCATATATACCATAAAGTTGCTAAAAAGATGGTATATAATGCATTTTTCTTCACATTGGAACCCATCATGTTGAAAGGGTAACTTAGAAGTTGTCTTACGTAAACATTTGAGCTAGAAGCAAATTGGCACCAATCCAAGATATGAGACCATACCCAGCTTGCAAATGGACATTTAAGAAGAAATGATCAATAGTTTCTACTTGACTAAACAGGACACTACTCGGTGACATAAACCTTCTTTTGTTGGCAAACCATCCAACCTTGTCCTCCATATGAAGCAGTTTATGCGAAGGGGGATCCATGACAACCATTCACAAAGTTCCAAATCAACTGGTACTCGGTTAGTCTCAATGAATTTTCTAAGAGAGCAAACCGAGAAGGCATTACGTAAGACAACTTAGAAGTTGTCTTACGTAAACATTTGAGCTAGAAGCAAATTGGCACCAATCCAAGATATGAGACCATACCCAGCTTGCAAATGGGAATTTAAGAAGAAATGATTGATAGTTTCTACTTGACTAAACAGGACACTCCTCGGTGACATAAACCTTCTTTTGTTGGCAAACCATCCAACCTTGTCCTCCATATGAAGCAGTTTATGCGAAGGGGGATCCATGACAACCATTCACAAGGTTCCAAATCAATTGGTACTCGGTTAGTCTCAATGAATTTTCTAAGAGAGCAAACCGAGAAGGCATTAGATTTGTCCCCTAACCACAACCACTTATCCTCACTCGAGCCAAGTTGAAAGTTTTGCAATATGTTTTGAGTATGTTGTAGTTGTAAAGATTCTTCATTGCCATTGGGTAGATGTCTCCACTTCCATGCAAAGATGAGCTCATTTCCAATTTTTTTCACCATCTCCTCTATTTTGCAGGTTTTTTTCTTTCTCAATAGCAAATAAATCAGGAAAGGAATTTTTTTAATGCTTCTCCACCTATCCAATTGTCCATCCAAAACAACACTTTATCCCCTCTTCCTACCACGTACTCCTTTCATGAGATTACCCAAAAAAATGTTATCTTTTTCTAGTTCTCCTTCGGCCGCAACAATATTCTTCTATGGTCCTGTAATTGAGGATTTTAAAAGAATAGAATCATTTCTTCTTGCATTAGAGTGGATTGCATTTATAATGTGGGGCCATTTAGCCTCTTTTTCCAACCTTAAATTACATCTCCATTTTGCCAACAAAGCTAAGTTTGCATCACGAAGACTAGCAATACCTAAGCCTCTCATAGATTTAGGCACTAATGCCTTCTCCCATACTATCCAAGAAATTTTCTTCTCCCCACCCCATAAGAACTTCCTTCTTTCACTCTCAAGTTTTTTTATCACTTGCAAAGGAGCTTTAAACAACGATAAATAATATAATGGAATACCACCTAAAACCGCTTTGACTAGGTTTAATCTTCCTCCTAATGATAACGAATGTCATTTCCATAATGATAACTTTGCTTTGAATTTCTCTACCACCAGATTCCAGGTGGTCACACGGTTCATGTTTAATCCAATTGGTACACCCAAATGCACAAAGGAAGTGATCCAATTTGGTATTGGATTAGATTAGCTATGAAACACAGATCATCATTATTAATTCCAAATTCATATAGCTTATTTTTGGTAAAATTTACTTTTAAGCCTGATGTAAAATGAAAAAATTTTAAAATACGAGCAAGGCTTTTAATATTTGAGAAAGACCACTCCCCGACAAGTAGAACATCATGTGTATAAAGAGTGTGGGAAATAATTGGACCACCTTTAGGTAATTGAATGCCAAGAAAAATTCCTAGATCAACCGCATCTTTCAATGCAACATGCAGTGCTTCCATATGTAATATGAATAAGAAAGGTGTGATCGGGTCCCCTTGACACAACCCTTTTGAGAAAGAAAACTCCATAGTTGGAAATCCATTAGTGAGGTTCTAAGCTCTGGCAGAAGATTAGAAATTCCGGATCCAAGACCTCCAAACACCTGGGAAGTCCATTTGAATAAGAATCGAGTCTAGAAAATCTCAATTGACCGAGTCATAAGCTTTTTCAAAATCTATTTTGAACATCATAGCAGAACGCTTATAAGCCTTTAGCCCAGCAACCAATTCGCTAACAATTAGAGGACCCTCGAGAATGTGTCTTGTAACACCCGAAATTTTCTTTGAATCCGATGAAAGAAGAAAAAGAAATAAAGTCCAAAGTTGGGGACTAAACTTGCCAAAACGGGAGAAAGATTGGTTGAGTAGGGGAAATAAGAGGGGGAGGGCAGCCCACAGCCTCCCCACACTTGTAAAATTCTGCCCAAAGAGAGAAGAAAGGGAGAAAAAATAGAGAAAAGCTTGGTTCGTGTGGATTCGAGCGTGAAAGTTGAAGTGTAGCAAGTTGAATCGAAGCTCTATTTGTCGGTATTCTTTATGTAAGTTCTAGGACCCCTCTTTTACACGATTTCAAGTGATTTGGGGCTGGAACACATAGTGAAACCCGTTTTTGTAATGTGTGTGTTTGACCCGTGTGTATGTGTTTGTGTGTGATGGGAGTGGAGTTTGATTTCGGGCTTGTGTGTGTTTGTATGGTGTTGTGGTATGTATTCCTAAGGTTTAGGATGGTTGATTTGGGCTTAGAAGAGGTTTGGAAGAGTTTGGGGGTCGAAAATGGCAGATTGAGTTCGGGATGTACTGCATTCTGCCTTAGTTAGGGCTATGCGACCGAATGGCATGCGACTGGAGGTCATAGGGCTGAAAGAGATGCAAATGAGGTCCATACACATGCCATTCGTGTGATTGAGGTTCATTCGCATGAGAGTCGTGCGACTGGAGCCCATACGCATGCCAGTCGTGCGACTGAGGGTCATTCGCATGGGGAGTCATACGACTGAGGTCCATACGCCTAGTTCCATCCGCATTAGGTCCATTCGCACAAGTGTCTATCCGCATTAGTTCCATTCGCATGGGTGTTCATTCGCATATTATCCATTCGCATGATGTTCAGTGGTCTGGGAGGCCATGCGACTGAAGGGTGCCCATACGCCCAAGTAGGGCTGGTGTACCCGAGGAAAACATAGTGTATTTACTGACTTTCGGGGGAAAGTGCAGATGTAAGTTTGACGTGGAAGGTTCTCGTAAGTTCATGTAAGATGACTTTTAAGGCCTTAGAGGTTATGCTGGGCATAGATGATGATGATGTATGATGTTGTATGATTATGCATGATGTAGGTTATGTATGTATGATGATGCCATGGATGATGATATTGGCTGTGTATGTTGATGTTCCTTATTACGATGTATGTTTATCTTTCCCGTTTCTTTACATTGAATGTTAATGAATGAAATGAAAGTATTATGTAACGTAAAGTGGAAGATAATGAAAATATGAACATGATGAATGAATGCATGCATTAATGAACGATGGAAGTAATAAAACTCTTGCAAGCCTTGTATGTTAGGACACGCCCAATGTAAGGTGTTAACCCAACGGTGTGTGAGTTCGCTACCCCAGAAGGATGCACATCAGGGTCTTTCTTTTTGATTGACCATTTGTATAGAACCATTGTTGCTTACCTTCAGTACTGTAGCCAGGGTGTTGTACACCATAATGGAAGGTCTATTATAGGCTTCGGCCCAGTACCAGCTTTATGCATGACGGAAGGGTATAATGCATGACAATGGTACACTTGAATTTTACCTTTGGTACTGTGGCCAGGGTGTTGTACACCATGATGGAAGGTCTATGATAGACTTCAGTCCAGTACTAGCTTTATGCATAACGGAAGGGTAAAGTTCATGGTTTTGACAGAAAGAAAAGATGTAGTGATGAACGAATGAATGAAAGAAAGAATGTATGGATGAGTGAAAGCTAATGGATGAACGATGAAGATAATAATGATATTATCTATGTGTATGTGTGATGTATGATCGCATGAAAGTAAAGAACGGTTTTAATGAAAGAAAAGTATGTTTTATTATAAAACTAAAACTCACTCAGCAACGCTAACTTTTATATGTTTCCAGTTGGCAGGTAACGGTTTTAATGCGGCTACTCAGCTCTTTTGGATGGCATCCATTTTTATAATGCTTTTGTGATGTAATGCAATAAGTATTTTGTAGTGTGATAACGATCTATTATTTTGCAAAAGCTTTTATAATGAAATGGAATGTTTGTTTAAATGTTTTTGCTGCATCGTTTTTATGTAAGACGATGAAAATATATGCTTTATGTGCGATGATTGACCAGCTTTAAGCGTCCCGAGAATGGGGCCTTACAAGTTGGTATCAAAGCCAAAGTTTAAGTGAAATGGGTAAATTTTCAAAATAAACCTTAACTTAAACTGAGAATGGGACGGAAAGGGAAGGGATCCCAATCTGAGTAGTTGCGTGCCATCAGGTATTTTCTTAATGTTAACTGGTATCACGTGCGCATGTTATGTGGTTTATGTGTTGTTTGTAGATTTAAATATTGATGTAGTCAGGACAGGTAATGCTTGGGGTATGAAGAGTAAAGTAAGTGGCTAATCATAACTGGCCACTGTAATTAGGGACTTACTATACTTGACATAAACTGAGTTGTTTCCTTGAATGATCGTGTTGGTGTTTGAATCTTTCAGCATGTGTGTGAATGGTTGGTGGTAGATCTTCGAAAGCTTCACGTGGTGGAGGTCGTGGTACTGAACCACGACCCAAGAGGGGAAGACCCAGAGTTGAAAAGGTGGTTCATGAAGAACCCGAGACCCCTCATCCGGAAGGTAGGGATGAGAGCGCCAATCTGAGAGCCTCAGTAAAGGAGGCTTTTGTTGAGGAAGCCCATCAGGTCATGCAGACGGTCTTATCGTCTGTGGTGACCAAAGTTATCAAGGCGGTACGGGAAGGGGAAAGAAAGGAGAGGAATAGGTCCTCAGGAGGACGAGAGCAACCAGAGCCTGAAACGGTTCTCTCTGATGATGATGAAGAGGAAGAAGAAGAGCCTCGCTGGAGGCGACATGAGGCTGCAACTATGGAACATTTCAATGATGCAAGCCCCCTACTTTTGACGGTAACGGTACCGCTGCTACGGCTCACCAATGGGTGAGAGAAATGGAAGCATTTTAATTATCAGCAAGTGCCGAGAGGATCAGAAAGTAAAGTTTGCTGCCTACTCTTTTGTGGACTCAGCTTTATGCTGGTGGGACAATATTGTCCAAGCGGAGGGTAGTCGGGATATTGGGAGGATGAGATGGTCCGAATTGAAGAAGTTGGTGATTGAGGAGTTCTGTCCTTATAGAGAAATAGATAAACTTGAGAGAGAGAGAGTTACTGCAGCTGGAGGCGAGAACGATGACACATCAATAGTACACCACCAAGTTCAACGAGATGACACGTCTGGTGCGGGATCAAGTGACACCTTTGTCACAAAAGATTAAAAGATACATTTAGGGCTTGCCAGCGGATATTCGCAAGCACATGATCATTGCCCGACCAAGCACGTTTAGGTCGGCGGTGGATTTGGCAGGAAGATTGTATGATGAGAGAGTCGTGCTGGTGGTGGCTGAAGGTAGCAAGAAGGGTGGTGGTGATCGGAACCGGAACGGGAAGAGGTTTGGTTGGGGTGATGCCTTGACGGGTCACAAGAAGGCACAGGTGGACGACCGTCGTGTGGTTGCATCAGGTGCTGGTTTGAAGAAGTGTGGTAGGTTTGGAAAAGAGCATAGTGGGGAGTGTGGGCTAGGGTCGAACTTGTGCTTCAAATGTTGGAAGGTGGGGCACATAGCAAAGTACTATCGTATGGTCCAGTGTTTTAAATATGATGATGAGGGCCACATGAGTAGGGACTGTAAAAAGCCGAGGGCTGAGGGTTCTGGGGTAAAGAAGACGGGAATTGGAGGACCGAGAGTGAGCGCCAGGGCATTCACTATGACACATGAGGAAGCTAGGATGGACCCTGATGTTGTGTCCGGTACGTTTCTAGTGAACCAAACTTTAGATTCTGTGTTATTTGATTTGGGTGCCAGTAAAAGTTTTATTTCTGCTGCTTTCTTTGCTAAGCTGCCTGTTAGTAGTAGATGTGTCAATGCACCCTTTGAGGTAGAAACTGCCATAGGTAAGTCTACCAGGATTTCTAAGATGATAGAAGACTGTGATGTGGAACTAGAAGGTCATAAATTTCCGGTTAGACCCTTCGTGATGACCTTAGGTGGTTTCGATTTGGTTCTTGGGATGGATTGGTTAGCGGAATTTGAGGCGAACATTGTGTGTCGCAAGAAGATGATTTTCTTGACAGCGCCTGACTGGAGTTCAGTAACGGTTTATGAGGATCGGGTCACGATGATCCCGAAAGTAATTTCAATGGCGGTGGCGGGAAAGTGCATGAGGCGTGGGTGTAGCGCCTACTTGGCTTATGTAAAGGATGTGGACACACCATCACCACAACTGTCTGAGGTACCGGTTGTGTGTGACTTTCCGGATGTGTTTCCCGAAGACTTGCCAAGAGTGCAACCTAACAGAGAGATCGAGTTACAGATTGATTTGATACCAGGTGCCCCACCTGTTGCCAAGGCACCGTACCGGTTGGTTCCGACGGGGATGAAAGAGTTGATAGAGCAGTTGCAAGTGCTGCTTGATATGGGGTTCATTAGACCGAATATCTCTCCTTAGGGTGCTCTGGTCCTGTTTGTGAAGAAGAAAAATGGTAGTATGAGGATGTGTATTGACTACCATGAGCTGAATATCCCTTACCGAGGATCGATGATTTGTTTGATCAGCTCCAAGGTGTCAGTTGGTTCTCAAGGATAGATCTTCGATCGGGCTACGAGTTCCTAAAACAGCTAAAGGTGAAAGAGCAGGACGTCCCTAAAACAACTTTTCTCACGCGTTATCGTCACTACGAGTTCCTTGTTATGTCATTTGGTTTGACTAACACGCCAGCTGCTTTTATGGATCTGATGAATCGAGTGTGTCGGCCTATGTTGGATAAATTAGTGATTGTGTTTATTGATGATATCCTGATTTATTCGAAGAGCGAGATTGAGCATGCCGGTCACATTCGGGAGGTTTTGGAGACGCTGAGAAAGGAGAAGTTGTATGCCAAGTTCTCCAAGTACGTATTTTGGTTGCGTGAGGTCCAATTCTTGGATCATGTGGTGAATCCCGACGGGATTATGGTGGACCCGGCAAAGGTGGAGGCAATGATGCAATGGAAGTCTCCAAAGACACCATCCAAGATTCGTAGTTTCTTGGGTTTGGCGGGCTACTACAGAAGATCTATCCAAGACTTCACTAAGATCGCTTCTCCACTGACTAAGTTGACCCGAAAGAATGTGAAGTTTGTATGGGGTCAAGCTTAAGAGAAGGTGTTCGAAGAATTAAAGGCAAGATTGACTCAAGCTCTTGTTCTGTCATTACCCGAGGGAAGTGAAGATCTGGTGGTTTATTCTGATGCTTCCTACTCGGGGTTGGGGTGTGTGTTAATGCAGAGAGGGAAGGTTATAGCCTATGCATCTTGACAGTTGAAGGTTCATGAGGTCAATTATCCTACTCATGACTTGGAGCTAGCAGCCGTGGTCTTTGCGTTAAAGATTTAGAGGCACTATCTTTACGGGACGAAGTGCACCATTTTGACTGACCACAAGAGCTTGAAGTACTTCTTTGAGCAGAAAGATCTGAACATGAGGCAGAGACTATGGTTGGAGCTTATAAAGGATTATGACTGTGAGATCCATTACCATCCGGGCAAAGCCAATGTGGTGGCGGACGCCTTTAGCCGAAAAGAGAGGCCCGAGCCGATTCGGGTGAAAGCATATCAGTTGATCATGACCTCGGACGTGATGAAGGAAGTCAAAGAGTTTCAAGATGAGGCATTGAAAGAAGATCATATTAACTCTAAAAGATTGAGAGGTCTGGTCAAAAGTTGGGTGAAAACACGCTTGGTGTTAGAACTCGATTCGGGAGGATGTGGATTCCTCGTTGTAGGGATCTACGGGTGAAGATTATGGATGAAGCTCATAAGACTCGATACTCTATTCATCCTGGTGCTACAAAGATGTACCAAGACATGAAGAAAGATTATTGGTGGCCGGGTATGAAGCGTGACGTAGTGGAGTATATGAGTAAGTGCCTTACTTGCTTGCAAGTGAAGGCTGAGCATCAAAAGCCGTATGGGAAGATCCAAACTTTGGATATTCCGGAATGGAAGTGGGAGCACATCACCATGGATTTCATTACGAAGCTGTTGCGTACCCCGAAAGGGTATGATGCCATATGGGTGATTGTTGACCGTCTGACAAAGAGTGCCCACTTTCTACCGATCTGTGAGACATATTCATTTGAGAGGTTGGCGGATCTTTTCATCAAGGAGATTGTAAATCATCACGGTGTACCGGTGTCTATTGTGTCTGATCGTGACACCCGGTTTACATCCAAATTTTGGAAGAAATTCCACGACGCTACGGGGACAAGGTTACACATCAGTACGGCTTATCATCCCCATACTGATGGTCAGTCAGAGAGGACCATTCAGACATTGGAGGACATGCTTCGGGCATGTGTTATCGATTTTGGGGGAAGTTGGGATGACCTCTTACCGTTAGCTGAGTTATCATATAACAACAACTATCATGCCCGCTTTCTTATGCCCCCTTATGAAATGTTATAGGGTAGGAAATGCCGAACACCCGTGTGTTGAGGTGACATTGGTCAGGATCAGTTAGGGAGCGTCGAGGTAGTCGAGGCTACGACTGAAAAGCTTGAAAAGATCAAGGCTTTCATGAAGGCAGCCAAAGATAGACAGAAGTCGTATGCTGATAAACGATGCAGGCCGATTGAATTTAAGGTGGGTGACCGGGTTATGTTGAAGGTCTCACCTTAGAAGGGGATCATCTGATTCAGAAAGCGGGGCAAGTTGAGCCCAAGGTATATAGGGACTTTCTGAATCCTTGCTCGAGTAGGAGAGGTGGCCTATAGACTAGAATTACTAGATGAGTTAAATGGAATTCACCCGACATTCCATGTATCTCATCTGAGGAAGTTTCTAGC
>BJCM01094676.1:0-16568 GCA_018326385.1 Flaveria bidentis
GCGCATGGACATTCAGTCGCATGCCCAATCGGACGCATGAACACTGTTGGGGCGCATGGTCCATTCGGACGCATGAAACTTCACTTCACCAAGTTTGAGCGTATTCAATATTATAACCTTATGCATAACACTTCAAACAATCACAAACCTATAAAGTCAACATACGTTAAACAATTCATTAATGAAATATTAAACATTATAACCACAATCAAACATTAGTATTTCATTTAGTACTCAATAATTACACAAGTGTAAGACATATTACATTCAGATCAGGATCTAGGTACATATATGTATCAACAACTTGGCTCTGATACTACTTGTGAATCCTAGGATCGCAATCAGAATTTATCAGCGTTGGTTTAAATCAAGTCAACATTTGCGGAATCAATGTTGGGTTGGTTTAATTGTTTGTATTAGATTTTAATATAAAAAAGATTCAAAAACATAGTGAAAGAAAAACACAATTAATGAGTAAACAAATATTAAATTCAAATGTATTTCATTAAAAACGTGTTAATTATTATAAATAAACAATCAATGAATGATATTGAATTTTGTGTTTGATGTTGTGACGGTTGCTAGGGTTTGGTTGTGTGATTTGATGTGATGTTTTTCTGTTGTGGAACCATCGTATTACCGTCGCTCTCATGATTGATTCGAAACCTAGGATCTATATTTATATACACTAGTGTTTTTGTTAAGGAAACACCGGATCTCTTGGGATTTGAAATTGATTCGGTTGAGGAATCACCGGATCTCTTGGGATTCGCATAACTAACTTATTGATTTGACAATTTGTTGACTTGTAACAATTGTATTATATATATATAAGTGTTTGGATTCCGCAAGAATATTGTCTTCCGTAGGTAAATGTTCTTCCGCAGGAGACTTGTTGTTCAACAGGAAACTTGTTGTTCAGCAGGAACTTGCTCTTTCGCAGGAGTCTTCACTTGAAATTCTCACTTCACTCCAGTTGATTGTACATCTGCAGATGATCTTTGGATGTTTGTTACTTGTAAGAAATATATCTACAGAAGAACAAAATGTTCATCCGTAGATGTTTCTCACACTTGGTTAATTTTCAGAATTTCACCAATTATAATGTTTTGCCTGCAAACATACATAATCAACACACGTATATATGGGTTAACCTATACATTTAATGCATACACAATAATGAATTACAACCATTCATTACAAATATTAATTCAAGTACTAAGCCTATACAAAATGGACTAGATCTACTGATCCTAGACCTAACATAAAGCCCCATTCCCGGGATGCTCACAGCTGGTCAATCATCACACATAAAACATCTAATTTCATTAACTTAAATAAAACATCACAGCGGAAACATTTAAACATCCATTTCATTATAATTACTTTTACAAAATAATACATTGTTGACACTTTACAAAACACTTGTTGGATTACATCGCAAAAACATTATAAAAACGGATGCCTTCCAAAAAGAGCCAAGCAGCTATCCCCGTGCCATCCTCAGCAACAGTTACTTGTTAACTGGAAACACATAAAAGTCAGTGTTGTTGAGTGAGTTCTAGTTTTACAAAACATTATATTACCTTTCGTTCATTAAAACATTTTCTTTACTATCGTACGTGATCACACATCATACGTACATCAAGGTAATAATTATTATCTTCGTCATCGTTCGTTTCGTACATTTCACACGTTTCACAAATTTCGTACTTATCGCACTTTTCGTTCATTTATTATCTTTTCACTTCTATCTAGGTCCTGTACTTAACCCCCCTCATGAGCACAAAGCTATATCATCTAGGGTTAAGCAACAAAGACCCCATATCACACATATCACAGGTATGGAGTAGTCACATAGACTAACTCCCCCTGTGTGTGTGAACCCTTAAGGGTTAGCCATGATCGCACGTTGTAAACACATAGTTGAGCTAACAACTCTCAATGAGTTGTGAAACTCCTTTCTTTTCCTTGCAAGACTATCATTCGTTCATTCATTATGTTCCACTTTCATTTTCTTAAGTCTTTCACTTTGTTAAGATAATATGTGAAGTTGCTGGATCGGTAGACATCCGAGCGTGTTCTTGACGGAAGGAAACAAAACCAAAACCAAGAGACAAACAATAACACGAACTATAATAAAATGGTTTCATTGATAAAACCTAATGGTTACAAGCTCGTTACAACATAAGAATCAAGACTCTTGGCAAGGGGAGATTGAGCATGATCTCCCCTCTCATCCCGCAGCACCTAGGCCCTGGGCACAGTCCTTAACCTCTCTACACCATGAAACTGGTATTTATAGGCCTCAGCCCATATTTGATGTGATTGGGCCCATTCGTGCAATTGGACCATGCGTATGGTTCAATCGTACGAGTGGACCATACTTTTGGTTCAGTCTTACGAATGGCCTAATCGCATCTCTCAGATGCACGACTGGTCTATTAGCATGGCTCAGTCGTACGACTGAGTCTCATTTGCATATGCTCCTGCGAATGACCCAGTTTCATGTGTTTACAACATATCAGGTGTATTACATTAAGCCTAGACTATTCGTCAAGCGACGAACACACTATATATAACAATATATGCTCCAACATAATACTTTACGTTCAATATTATAATCACACCACGTAAAGTCACGTCATCATACGTAATAAGGAACATAACATACCTAGCATACATAATCATCATACATCATCAACATGCATAAGCATAACATCAATCACACATCATCATTTGTGGCATATCATACATCACCCATCACATCATCTATGACTTCAAAAAGTCAACTTACATTATCCTCGAGAACCTCCCAAGTAAAAGCCTACATTTTACTTTTTCCCAAAAATTCAAAAAAATATTCTAAGTCTTAGGCGCATGGGAAACTTTCAGGCGCATGGGCACTATTGGGGTGCATGAACTACACTTAGGCGTTTGGGCACATTCTAGGCGCATGGGCACTATACATGCGTAAGAGTGCATAGGCGCATGGGAAATTTAGGCGCATGAACACTTAGTAAATTTCAGCCTATTTCTAGGTGCATGGGTACTATTCGGGGGCATGAGGTTTTGGGCGCATGAGAACACTTAGGCTGTTATTTCTGTTGGGCACATGGGCCACTGTTTAGGCGTATGGGTAGTCTATAACACTCTTAAACATTAGAACTCAGTTCCCAATCATCACTTATCATATTATAAGCTTAAATCATACATCCTAAGCCTTAGAAACACAACCATAACATCAATATACTCCTACATTGCCCATAATCAAATCCCACCCATAAAGACACGCACATACACACATACGGGTATAATACCTGACTTTTATAAAAATGTTCATACATGCATTTTTAACCCTAAATCTGTTTGAAACAAGTAAAAAGTGGGTTCTAGAACTCACCTTAGCAGCCTCTTGGGTATGACTTCTTCAAACCCGTTCACAAATTGTGTTCAAACACCTAAAACCCACCAAACACACACACAAACAACATATAACACGTATGAGCATATACCCGAGGCCAAAACCGGTTAAGAACACCTTAGAACCAAGAATTCTTACCTGTATTTAGCCATCTTCTTGAACTTTCTTCCAAAACCTGAAAGCTTCTATCCTTTCTCTCTCTAAAAACTGGTTGAAAAGTGTAGTGTGACAACATAGGTGGTTATACCGCCTTTTTACACCAACTTATAAACTTTTTGTCCATTTGGACACTTTTAACCCCTTAGCTTAGGTTAAATTGCTTTTCTTTCTTTTTCTTCAGATTTATTCTTTCTTTTCTTTCTTATCTTTAAAAGAAATAACCGGGTGTTACATCATTTGTTTAAGTCACTGTCAGTCCATCTAAATATACTCGGTTGTACTTTTTCCTGATTAGATAATTATATTTGTCTTCAAAGTCTATAGGAATGTCATGTTGAGTCATTTCAAATGGAGAATCACCAACATCACATACATCATCATCCTCTAGCACCTTATCATACCATTCATCAGGTAAGTCATACTCTATATCATCAAGTGCTTCAATTCTTTGTTGCATATCAGTTTCTTCTACATTCTCAACATCACATACATCATCATCCTCTAGCACCTCATCATAGGAACTGAAAATGATTCAAATTCATCCATTTTTCTTTTCCTTTCTCAGATTTAGTAAACTTTTTGGTTGCAATCTCTTAAGGTTCTTGTACAGATTCTTCCTCAATAACTATTACTTCACTTTCCTTTTCATGTTCCTTCAGACTTTCTTTTAACTTTTCTCTCTCTTCAAACATTCTCTTCACTTTTTCTTCAGGATCAGTCATCATGATGTTCTTCTTTTCATCATTTCCTTTTAACATAGCATTTTCTTCTTTTAATCTCTCAATTTCTTCATTTTGAGATGCAATCTTAGACTTTAACTCATCAAGTTCATCATAATCATCATCAATTTATGTTTGAATACAAACATTTGATGTTTGATTCATTTCTTTCTCTTTCTCTTTTTCACTCACAACTTCAACACTAGGAGATTGCACAACAAAAATAACATTCTCTGTGATAGCCTCAGACCAAATAGCATCAAAATCAAAGGCTTAGTTAAAATCAAAATTCCCTACATTCTCATGCTCAACATATTTATCATCTCTTTGATCATTCACTTCAACATCAATATCAGCATTTATATTTCTATCTTCATCATCTCTATGATCAGAAATGGTTTTCTCACTATCCATCTCTTGAATAGGTTCTTTAGTATTTCCTTCTACTTTACCTCTTTGATCACCACCTTGATTATCATCATCATCATTTTTATCATCATTATCATCATCATTATTACTAGGACTCTTATCATTATGATCCTCTTCATCATCATCATATTCTTTAGATTCTTCAACAGTCACTTCTTCCATAACATCTTTAATAAGCTCATTAGGATTCACAGGCTCGTCCTCAATCAAATGGAAGTGTTGTTGATTAATGTTAACATTATCATTAGCTACATTCCTCGTATACTCAAATAAGGTACATTATCAGCTCCTATAATCACAACAAGTCTTTTATACACAACTTCAGACATATGCTCTAACTCAAGTCTCTCACCTTGTACTCCATAAGCATGAATGTCTGGATATTCTTCATTTATGATCAATTGGAGAAATCTCGGATACATCAAGAACTTGTTCCTCTTTCCTTTCTCCAAGTTGAAGATGAATGCATTCATAATCCACTTAGCCATGTTGAATCTTCTATTAGTGGCTATGGCTGCTATTGGAGATGCAATGTCTACTGGAAATGAGTTCCATCCTGCACTTCTCTTTGACATACAGTGCTGAAATATGTAGCAGAGCAACTTCCAGTGATTGTAGACTCTTGCCCTAAAGAATTGCTTCTTAGGGAAGTTATCTGGGTGACCCATTTGCATGAAGATCTCTCTACACTCATTAAAAGTGTACTCAGATAAATCTTGATCATCATTCTCACCTAATCTTAAAGCAACTCTAATAGAATCTGCAGGTACTTCAATCATTCTATCATTGTTAATGAACCCCCTTACAACTTTCCTTCGGTTATTATCTAGCTTTTTTTTGTGTTCTCCAGAACTTCTTGATCAGTCTCACATATATTATATTTTGTCCTTAGAAGAAAATTGATCATCTCTTCATATCCAGCAGCTTCTCTAACTTCTTCATTGAGAAAAGCAGCAACATTGTACTTAGGCTCCAACTTTAAATCATCCATATGTCAATGACAAAGAAACATGAATAGTTTGAAAGTTTTTCACTCATTTAAGCTTTTATCAAACTTTTAAAAGTGTATAATTCCTTCAATAAATTTTATATTCACTTAATAAACTTTTATAATTTAAAACTTTATCATTAAGAAAATTCAAAGATTTGAACTTACTATTTTGATGATTTAATCAAATTTTAAGATGTACAATCAATTAAGTGATGTGTTTCTAGTTGATTTGAACATACAAGTTGAGTTTTAATGAATAACATATAAGTTTTGTTTGAAAAAGCCAAATGTTGATTCATTTCAAGTCTATTATTTTATTATTACTTTTTACTCTGAAGATCATTGAATCATCAAAAACTTTTGTGATGAAAAATTGGTTTTGATGATGTTAATCAGTTCGCAATCCATTGTCATTAAGAATTTCAGGTTTCATTATTAACAAACAATCACATGTAACCAACAATTTCAGATTTATTCAATTTTTTAGGGTTCGAACGCCTAAATAGGGTTAAAGGTCCGATTGATTTTGATGGTAATACACACTGATTTGATGAAATAAACTCAAGATGTTGATCGCAATCCCTGATATTATCTTAGAAGATCTGTCAATATCAGAAAACTAAATAATTAGAGAGTATTTGAGTGAGTCAGAACTTGAGAATAAGAACAGAGTGAATATGAGTGTGAAATGTTCGAATGAAATGAAATCTATGCAAGTGTTGGATTTATATAAGTGTAAAAACCCTTAGACGCATTGCAACTATTTAGGCACATTAGCACTGTACAGGCGTATTACCTTTGTACAGGCGTATGAAACTTAGACGCATGAGATACACTTGGTCAGATTTTGTTTAATGTATATAGGCGGATTTGCACTATACAAGCGCATCAACACTATTCAGGCGCATGACCTACTATGAAACACCTAACACTTTGTTTTATTTTCAATATGAAACGTCTGGTACTCTTTAGGCGCATGAACTTGTACAAAACGCCCAACACTTAACCAATATTTTTAGGCTTATGAACATTGTTTAGGCGCATGAGGATGACTCAAAAAGTCCAACACTTGTAATAAAACTAAAAATTCATTATGTGTCTAAACTCAGACCTATGGTCACTATTTAGGAGCATAAGACATCTATATGTCTAACACTTGACAAATTTTCACACAAACTTCATTCAAACCCTTATTTTGATCAATTTCACAGTTCTTCATAAAAATTTTCAAACTTTGGTCAAACATTGAATAATGAAAAATACTTTGACTATTTGACCAAAACTTTGACCTTTTTACTAAATTTTGACTTTTGACCAAATTTGGACTTTTTGACCTTTTTTATTATTAATTAATTTCCCGTCATTTTAGTCTCAAAATTTTCATAAAATTACAAACACTCTTAATACTTTTGCAAAAAGCTTTCCATATTTTAAACACTTTAAATTCATTTTAGGTTCATTTTTAAACATCTCAAACACACACTTGCTTGAATATTTTTGCTTCATCCTTTTTCATCCAAACATTTATTTTGATATTCTCTTTTTCATCTTTACTCCCACTAAAATTTTAAGTTTACAAACTTAGAAGTTTATAAAAGTTTAAAGTTGGAAAAAACCAGTTATTATTAACATGCCTGCACACATAAAATCATGCAAAAATCAAATTAAAGCAGAAAAAAATTCTACACATTGAATCACATGCCTGCAGTGAGATCATATCAATTAATAATCAACACATTGAAATAAAGAAATTGTGGATAGTCATAGACAATGATTAAATCCTGATCAAGTGTGTTCCAGTTCAGCGTTACCACAACAAAGGAGACACGAGATCTAAGGACAGACAATGACTGCTTTGGCAAAAGAATGAGTACACTTACTTTTTTCAATTCTTGGATTTATTAAGGTTGAATTAGATATGATATTATGTAATCCACACTTAGACTTAGAGATTCCGACCCTCGTCAAGGTATTCAAGCAAGCACTTTTACTCAACTTAGAAACCTATCATATATGTATAACCAGATCTCATATTTAGGTCAATGAGAGATCATCATGGTTAAACCAGTTGATAATCTCCGAGAAAACCACCATGGACAAGCCATTAGGTAATCCCCGAATCCGTTTCATAAATAAATAGATAGAGATGATTCATAAGAATCATAGGGCATCCATTTTGGAGTTTTGAAAAGATTGTGCACATTGGCATCTTTTGCATCATGTGAGAATATCCAGGTCTGTAATGACTTACAACAAAGGATACCTCGTCACTTCAGGTTTTTGATGACTCATAACAGAGAAGTGAACAGATGCGGTAAACAGATCTCATGGTTACACATATTATTTCCAGGTGTGAGATTGTGACTTGACAAGCAATCAATCAGATAAGTCAATACAACTCATTAGAACTAAGATGGACTTACACAAATTCATAGATGATTTATTTTAATCACAATAATCTACTTTTTCAGTATAATTACATGATCTTCCCTGCATATCATAGCTGATCACATCAGACTTTATCAGCGAGTGAAGTATGCAACTCATTAAAACTGATGTACTATCATTTCTCACATATTGCAATGGTTGATTCAATCCTAAAAGTATAACAACTAAGATATATTTTTGTATTTTCATTTTATAATTTTCACTTTTGATTTTTTAATTTTCTAATGTTGTATTTTCTTTTTCATTTAACACACATAATACACATAATCAGACTGTTAACTTTGATTGTTTTACTTTTGACTTGATTATGAAAATGAGGAAGGGTTATTATCATTTTGATAAAGATAAACTAGTTTTCAACATGATTAATATGACCAATTGACTCAACTAGATACTCAAACCTTCCTGGTAAGAAAGCTTTGGTAAATAGGTCAGCCAACTGTTTTTCTGTTGATATCTGAATCAATATGATTAAACCTTTTTGAGAGTTGTCTTTGAGAAAATGATATCGAATCTCAATATGTGTTGTTTTAGAATGTTAGACAAGATTAGCTGTAATAAACATAGCAGTAGTATTATCAATGTAAATAGGAGTTTTAAGAAAATTGAACCCGTAATCTAGTCGTTGATTTTGCAACCAAAAGATTTGAGAACACCTTGCTCATGCAACAATGTACTCAGCTTCTCCAGTTAAGACTGAGACGTTTTTTTTTCTTACATTGGCATGAGACTAATCAAGGACCCAAAAACTGACAACCACCCATGGTAGATTTTCTATCTTGACAACATCCCCTATAATCATTATCAGTATATCCATGTAATTCAAAGTTTCCTTAATAAGGATACCATAACCCTAGAGCTAGTTTTCCTTTGAGATATCTGAATATGCGTTTGACAGCGATAAGGTGAGACTCCTTCAGGTCTGATTGATACCTGGCACAGACACAAACAACATACATTATGTTAGGTCAAGAAGCAGTTAAATACATCAAAGATCCAATCATAGATCTATATAATGTTTGGTCTATTGATTTTCCTTTTAGATCAGGATCAATCTTGGTGTTTATGTTAGTTGGAGTTCTGATGGATTGACAATCTTACAGCTTGAATTTCTTTAACAGTTTAACAACAAACTTCTCTTGATTGATGAAGATGCCATCTGTAGACTGAGTTACTTGCAATCCAAGAAAGAAATTGATTTCTCCCATAGAACTCATCTATAATCATGATTTCATGATTTCTTCAAATTCTAAGCAAAGTTTTTGACTGGTTAATCCAAAAATGATATCATCCACATACACTTGCACACAAAGAAGATCAGATGCATCCTTCTTGATGAATAAAGTAGGATTAATCTTCCCTCGTGTATATCCATGTTGGATCAAGTGTTGTGACAATGTCTCATATCAGATTCTTGGGGCTTAATGTAGACCATAGATCTTTACTGAGCTTGTACACACGATGAAGAAATTCAACATCTTCAAAACCTTGAGGATGCTTAACATACACATCATCGGTGATTGGTCCATACAAAAATGCACCCTTAACGTCTTGATACACTTTGAATTTCATATAAGATGCATATGCTAGAAAGACCCGAATTGCTTCTAGTCTTGTAACTAGAGCAAACACTTCATCATAATCTATTCCTTCCTCCTAAGTGAATCCTTAAGCTACTAATCGAGCTTTGTTTCAAATGATTATTCCTCTGTCATCTAATTTGTTTATGAATAACCATTTTGTACCAATGGCATTCTCTCCTACATGAAAATCCACTAGTTTCCACACTTCTTGTTTTTTGAATTATAGTAATTCCTCATGCAATGCTTCAATCCAATTGTTGTCCTTCAATGCTTCAGTAATATTTTTAGGGACAATTTGAGAAAAAAACATGAGTACAAGAAAATATTTTCTCGTTAGGAGTGAGTTCGCATTGTTCTTTCAGTCAAAGGACCAATAATTTGAGATATGGGATGTTTCTTGTGAATACAAGTTGTTGGAATCTCGTCTTGTTGAACATTCACATCCAGATTGGTTTGGTTAAGGTCGGAGAGCTGGTGCAATAGAGTTGAAGAATGTGGAATGAAATTTGGAACTTAAGGTAGAGAATTGACAAAGTAATTGAACTTGAGATTAACATCTATATCTCCATATACATATGAAGTTCCAGATTCAGGATGATTCTGGTCCATTATTAGGAATAGGTTGAGAAACATCAGAATTTTCAAGGACTTGTTGATGCTCAGGATTTTGTTGATCATGATTCTTTGTAGTGAATACAGAATCTCTTTCAAAAGAAATAAATACATAGTCTGGGCGTGTATCATCCATATCATCAGAATTAGAATCTTCATTGAAGGTTCCAAGATCTCCTACTTGATTTCTGTTAACACACAATGATTCAAACAGATTAGAATTAAATAAGTTTGTTAATGATTTTAAATCAAATAACCACTTTGGACTATTTGCAACCGATGTAAAAGAGTTTTCAAGGAATTTAACATTGAACGTTTCAATGACAACATTCATCTTAGAGTTATAAACTCTATACGAATTCGAAGCGGACAAATATCCAAGAAAGAATCCATAATCAGACTTTGAATAAAATTTGCCTAAATGGTTATTTGAAATTAAAATCAAAACAGAACATCCAAAAGATTTAAAAAAATCAATATTGGGTTTCTTGCCTAACATTAACTCATAAGAAGTTTTCTGTTTGTCTTTAACCAACAGAGTACGATTTTGAATGAAACAGACACTTGATATGGCTTCATCCTAGAAGGTGATAGGAATCATTTCATCAGCTAACATTGCACGAGTTGCTTCAATCAATGTTCTGTTCTTTCTTTCTACAACTCCGTTTTGTTGTGGAGTTTGAGGAGCACTGAACTTATGATTTAGTCCTTTTTCAGTACAAAAAGTGTCAATATTAGCATTTTTAAATTCAGTTCCGTTATCACTTCTATTTATTTTAACTTTTTGATGTAATTGATTTTCTACTTTAGTGATAAATTCTTTTAAAAATTTAATTGTTTCAGATTTTGCATGAAGAAAGAAAACCCAAGAAAATCGTGTATGCTCATCAATGATGACTAAACAATACAATTTTCTTCCCGATACTCTGTTTGTTAACAGGACCAAATTGATCCATATGTATCTTTTGTAAAGGCTTTGAATTTGAGTTTATATGTTTGGTCTTATAAGATGCTCTATGTTGTTTTCCCTTCAAACATGCTTTGCAGAGGTTTGATGTTGCAAACTTCTTTGAAGGAATTCCAATAACATGATTTCCAGCTACAAGCTTGTTCATGTTCTTGAAGTTTGAATGACCGAGACGTCTATGCCAAACCTGGCGTTCATCATTAGATGCACAAGCAATGAGACAGGTTATTTTGGTAGAAGGATCAACATGAGACATGTCTTGTTTGTAGACATCTCTATCTCGAATGTCTTTAACAATAACCCACTCCTTGCTGATCTGAAATCCTGGCTTTAAGATATAACAAAAAGAATCATCAAATAAAGTAGAATATGATTTATCGCATATTTTTGAAACACTTAAAATATTGAAGTTCAATTGTTCACAGAAGTTAACTTTATGGGTCTCCCACTATCAACATACCATGTGTTTATGGGTCTCCGTGGGCGTACCTACATTCAAAGACCTTTAAGTAGAGTTACTAACCCAAGCCGAAATGGCCTTGGGCTTTCCAAATTTATCTACAATGGTAAACTATTTGAAATAGATTTTGTTTATGTCAATTTCTCTTTAAATTTATGATTTTCAAATTCTCTTTGGAAAACAGTATGATTGTCTTTTCTTTGTTTTGTTTTCAAAACATTAAATCTGTTTTCAAGATCATCCTCAAGAAATTTTGAACCATTTTTTGAAACATTAGAAATGTTTTTCTTATTATATGTTTCATTTTTTATTCTCACTGAGCATGGAACAAAATGTCCTTGATTATACTGTTGTGATCTGATATTATACTGCTTATCATAATCTGAATTGATTCTTCTAAATGATCTCAAACCCTAAGAAGGTGTTTTTGACAGATTTTGAAATCCATAATAATGATTTCTTTGGAACTTTGGATTAACATATCCTTGATTATCAAAATCCTTTCTAGGTGAGTTTTTCTTGAAGAAATAATCCTCAATATTATGATTTCTTTCATTACATAGTGCACAATATTTGTTAAAATAAAAATCAATTGTTTTGTGATTTGTCATATCACATATGTGACAATATTTGTTAAAATAACACTCAGATGTGTTATGATTGTACATGTCACATATATCACAGTATTTTTGTGGGTTTTAAACAGCATTTGCTTAACCATAGATGTAGATGCTACATTGGATCATTGTCTAGATTTAGGATTAGACTGGTTAAGCATTTGTTTTTGCTGTGTGAGTTTGGTCTTTTGAATTTTAGGATTTTGCTTTTGAATACTCTCACAATTCTTTAACTCCTTAGATACAAATCTATTTTGAACAACGGAAGAGTTAGGATCTAAACCTGTTTTCATATCAGAGTTAGATTTGATCTTTGGTTTGATGTTGTTTCAGATATTGTGTTCATGTCAAAACTTCCTGCTGACATAAACTTCATAGGTTTAATTTGACTTGATTTGTTGATTGGTTTTAACTGTTTACTTTTAGGAGTTGTTTTTCTTCTTCTTTGATTTTTGATGACTTTTTAATGCTTTGAGTTTTATTTGAATCTTGAGAAGATTCTTTTTCATAATATTTATTTTGAGTTAATTTATTTGAGCTTGAATCATCAAAACATGAAGTGTCTGATTTCTCTTCTTAACATTTTCCTTTAAATTTGATATTGATCTCATTAGATTTGTCATTCTCTTGATCAATTTGACACTTCTTTATGACATATTCACTTTTTGGAACAAATAGTTTTTTTATTCTTTAGATGAGGTTCATAAGATTTTACTTTAATTGGATGGCCATTCTTAATCTTTTCCGAATCTTTCTCCTCGAATATTTGAATGTTTATTTTTTCAATTTCACTTTCAGTGGTTTCTTGACCACTCTTTTTCTTCTTTTGAAATTCTTTTAGCTTAGCTTTATTTTCTAGAGAATGGTCATGAGTATTGAAGTTTTCTGGTAAAGTATTAGAGATAGATTCAGGCATAGGTTCATGTGTAAAACCTAAACTTGTTTTATCTTTATCTTTTCTTCCATTTACTAGTTGCTCAACTATAGTCTTTGAACTTTTTACTTTGGCCAAATCAATTTGAGTTGCATCATATGCCAAATTTTCTTGTTCAAAGTGTTTTTGTCATTTTTTAGTTGTTCTTAACAAATTCAAGTTCTTTTAGAGTTTTGTTCTAACTTGTATGAAGTGATATGATTTTATCATGAGCAACTTTATGATCATCTTTTAGTTTTCTATGCATTGATTCTTCTTGCTTCAATTTATAACATATTTTGAATGAGTATGTTCTATAATGTTCAACTTGTTCAAAACATGCTTTAGTGCACAGTTTTTCGCTTACTTCAATTGGAATTTCAGGATATGAACTTGAAGACTCAGTGTCAGATGTAGAGTTTACAACCTTTGGTTGTTCAGACTTTGGCATAAGTGCAATTTCTTCTATGTCCTCCTTTGGATCAGATTTGTCACTCCAGTCATAGTCTGTCTCATTTTTTTAAATCATTGTTTTTAGACCAGTCTTCGTTCATTTTAGAAATTAATGCTAAACCTGAAGTAAGATCAGCTGTAAATTGTTCAACATAAGCACTCTAATCATAACTATCCTTTATGCTTAAAACTAGTGCTTTCTTTGATTCTTCGGTTGTCTTTTGATCATCTTTAAATTCTAGCTTAGGCAAACTTTGATATGGTTTTTGAAAAGTATTTTGAGTCTGATATTGATGTCTATAATTATTCGAACTGCTTTGGCCATTTCCACTTTGAGTTCATAGAGCTCTACAATCTCTAGAAAAATGGCCATAACTATTGCAATTGAAACATCTTGATTTTGACTTGTCAAAACCAACTATTTTGTTGGCACTAGTGTTGGATCATATATTGTCATATATAGTGTGTTCGTCACTTGATGAATAGTCTAGGCTTAATGTAATACACCTGGTATGTTGTAAACACATGAAACTGAGTCATTTGTAGGAGCATATGCGAATGAGACTCAGTCGTACGACTGAGTCATGCTAATGGACCAGTCGTGCGACTGAAAGATGCTATTGGGTCAGTCGTATGATTGAACCATACGCATGGTCCAATTGTACGAATTGGCCCAGTCGCATCTGATTTGGGCTGAGGCCTATAAATACTAGTTTCATTGTGTAGAAAGGGTTAAGGAGTGTGCCCGAGGCCTAGGTGCTGCCGAATGAGAGGGGAGATCATGCTCGATCTCCCCTTGCCAAGAGTCGTGATTATTATGTTTAACGAGCTTGTAATCATTAGGTTTTATAAATGAAACTATTTTATTATTGTTCGTTATATTGTTTGTCTCTTGGTTTTGGTTTTGTTTCCTTCCATCAAGAACACGCTCGGATGTTAACCGATCCAGTGACTTCACAACTAGGCTTGTAGTTCTTGTTAACATATTAGTGATTTTTTCTTCTGTAAGCAATTATCACCATTTGCCAATTAAGATCCATTTCTTCTATATCATCAGGATCCATCTCAAACAAATCCTACAAAACCAAATCAATTTGAGTTAGATGACTACCTTGATAGGCTTGGAAGTTTGCTATAAAAGCTGTAAATGCAGTTTTGGACTCTTCATCTTGTAAGAGGATATTTATAACATCTTTAAATTTGCTAGGATTAGCAGAGTTAGAAGATGGAGTCTCATTATGTATTTTAGGCATTGTAGATTTTGGTGGAGATTGTATTTGTGGCTGAGTTGAATAGACTGGTTTACTAGTGAAAAATACAGCTCCCACGAACAGATCACCCTCATCTTCAGGAGTAGCATCATCTTGGGCAAGAAAGGCATTCTCTATAGTATTTATTGGGGAACCAATATACTTGTATTGAGATATTGAAGCAGATCTATCATTATTTCTTGAACTCTCATCAATTTTCACAGATTCAATCTTAGCAATGGGAAGATCAAGATCCATAGGAAACTTTTTAGTGTGCATTAACAGGGTTATAATTTGTTTCCATGATGATGGAAATGCATTCAGGAGTCTGACATTTATGTCTTTAAGATTATTTTTGATTCCTAAGGTTGACATTTCACATGTGAGTTGAACATATATATTCATCATCTAGTTTATAGTTTCTTCTGAAATATGCTCAAAAAGTTCAAGTTGCCTCTTTAACTTTTGTCTTTTGAGATCTTGTATCTCTTTTCCTCCTTCACATATAACTTTTAGAGCTTTATACATGGTATAACCAGTTTGATAGTTCTCCAGTCGTGAAAGTACTTCCAAAGGTAACCCTTTGCACATGAGAGAATATGCTTTAACATCATTCTTCACCTTCTTTAAATCATCACCATGTAAGCCATCTTCAGGATATGGCTCTTGAGTATCTTTAGTATATACAAATCATCTATCAGGACCATCAGAAGTGACAGCAATATGAGGTCCTTTCTCAATTGACTTCCACAGATCAGTATCAATTGAGTTCAAATGATGTTTTAGTCTAAGTGAGCAATTGTTGAAGTTAGCTCTATGCTTCAGCTTTGGTATACTGTTCTCTAAATCTTCACACTTAGCCATGATTAAGTTTTGAATTTAAAAAAATATAATATTTTTGATGTTTTTATATTTAAGATGAAATAAAGAAATGAAAATAATTTTGATTTTAGATATTTGAAAATTTTCTAAGTGTTGAGTGAAAAGTCTGAATTAGATGCGCCTGAACAGTAGAGAAACGTCTAAACAGTAGAGTAACATCTGAAGAGTAGTGAAACACCTAACTTTACTTAGAAACACCAAAGAGATTGCCTTAGTGAACTTCTAAAGTTTCCAAGTGTAGAAACGCCTGAACAGTGTGAAAACACCCAAACAGTTTCAAAAAGCTGATAGGATCAATTGAGTCAATCTGTAATGATTTATGTAAACAATTCAAGAGAAACACAAACAATTGTAATCAATTCAAGCAATATCAACAAATTCATAGTTCATTGATATAGCTAAGACAATTACAAGAGTAAGAAAGCAGTTAACAATTCAAGCACTCAAATCAACAACCTCTCAACAGCTACTTCTGCTCACAACTCTCTAGTCTAAGCTATTTATACTAGAAACTAAGGAACTAACAATTTACAAAACTAGTCCCTATAAAGACTAAATGTTAATCTTTCAAGGGTTCTAACAATACTCCCCATAAGATTTACATTGTCTTCAGTCTTCAATCTTTGTCTTCTTAGCATCAGTCTCTATCTTCAATCTTTGA
>BJCM01094679.1:0-10888 GCA_018326385.1 Flaveria bidentis
AACCAGTCGTACGAATGAACCAGGAGACTGGATCAATCGCATGATTGTGACATGAGATTGGCTCAGTCGCACGACTGAACACTCAGTCGTGCGAATGGATCAACCGCATGACTCAATCGCACGAGTGAACCATGTAAATGGTCCAGTCGCACGATTGAGAAACCCTAACCTATAAATACCACTTAAATCATGGAAAAACGAGACACTTTTAATATTTCGATACCTACACGTACCCTAGCCGTCCAGAGACCTCTAGCAACATGTTCTAACTTCATAGATTGAAGTAGATCGATTGCTAATCGTTCTTAACGTTTAGATTCAATCTTTAACTGATTCTACGTGCGTTCTCAATGATTAAATCGCAAATCAAATAGGATTCCGCATTATTTGATTTGGTACACGCGTAAATCTGTTAGTATTCGTCAAGTACACGATCCTAACAAATTATACAACTCAGATCAAGGAACTCATAACTAAGTTGACTGAATGCCAGACTGAGCTTGTGATCAGCAAACCTAGGGTAGAAAATTGTGTTCCTAAAGAAGAGACCTTCAAGAACATGATATCCTTTTCCTTGCACGCAAAAGTGTGTTATCAGAATAAGTAGGGACTGGGATCTTGTGAGATAGCTCCTCCATACACAATCTTGTCTGTAAGATATCCTAGGTATGGAACTTGTGAAGATGAGCTTCCCTTTATAGACCCTTTGACTGAAGAGGATGAATAAGAGATGATGAAGAATCGCTCTAAGAGGAGTGAAGAAGAGCATTCTAAGAAGGGTCATCATCCCTCTGAGGAGAGTAAAGCTTATGGGATGACCAAGACCAACAGGAAGAACTTGATTTGAAGGAGCAAGAGAAAGGAAAAGAAGGCTCAAGAGATCAAGGCCACTTTTAGCTTTGCACAGAAACAAGTCTTTGTTTCTACAGGATTTGAAGTGGTTGAAGCTAAGGACATAAACTTGAACTCCAACAACAAAAGTTCTAGTTCATGTCCAAGTCAACCCATCATGATCATGAAGAAGGCTGATAAGTTGTGTACCACTGCTGTACAACATAAACCATCAAGCACCAAAGGTAGTTCTAACCCCACAAGAATTGCCATATCAGCTGGGAAGGTGAAGATGGAGAGTGAAATTGATCAAGTTTAGCCTTGTTCACAAAAGAAGACTCCTAGAAAGAATAAAATGGACTGTGTGATGTGTAGGAGTACCTCTCATCTTGCTAAAGATTGTATTTACAATCCAAAGAGTACTCTCCACATCACAAAGAAAGAAGCTTCTAAGAGTCTGGAGAAGAAGAAGAAAGCTTTAGAATGAAAATCTCTTTCCTTCGGAAGCTCCAAAATGAAGAAGACAAGTGGAAACTTGCCTTCGGAAGAAACTTTGGTCTCGGAAGAAAGGAATGCTTCTGAAGTACTAAAGCTTGCTGCAGTGAAAGCAAGATCTTCTGAAGGCCCAGTCATCAAAACATCCGAAGTCAACAAAACTTCCGAAGTATTGAAGGTTAAGTCTAAGCTTCCAAAGGTGATATGGAAGACAAAGAAAG
Source organism: Flaveria bidentis (assembly GCA_018326385.1). Taxonomy (NCBI): domain Eukaryota; kingdom Viridiplantae; phylum Streptophyta; class Magnoliopsida; order Asterales; family Asteraceae; genus Flaveria; species Flaveria bidentis. The sequence goes on from BJCM01094679.1 coordinate 1,548, forward strand.
ACCAAGTGGCTGAAAGTTCTTCATCAACTTCAATAAATGATCCATCCAGCATGACTATAGGATCAATTACTGTTGCACTGTCTTCAACTTCTTTTGATGAGCCCAAGACCAATGAGGCTTGGGTTTCCAAATGTAACTATTCATCTCTTTTGTGCAGGAACAACTCAAGACAAACAAAAATGTATGGATCATTAACAGTGAATGTTCTAGGCACATGACATGCAATAGGTCACTACTCCAAAAGTTTGAAAGAATTGATGGAGGATGAGTTGCTTTTGGAGAGATGCTAGAGGTTACATTATAGGAAGGGGTAAGGTCACAAATAGTAAGCTCAGTATTGAAAAGGTAATTTTTGTCAAGGAGCTTGGGTATAATCTTTTGAGTGTATCTCAATTTTGTGATCAGAGTAATAACATGATTTTTACTGAGCATGAGTGTATTGTTCTCAAGCCCTGGGTAGTCATTCCGCATGAGCAAATCCTGCGCTGAGCCCCCAGGAGATGGAACATGTACAAGATGGATTTGCAAGAAAAATCTCCCTCAGGAAAAGTTTCATGCTTTCTATTTAAAGCAAATAGTGATGAGTCTTTTCTCGGGCATAAAAGAATATGCCATGTAAACTTTAAAAACATGAATAAACTTATTAAGAATGATTTGGTAATTAGGATGCCAAAGAAAGAGTTTACAAGTGATGACCATTATGTGGCATGCCTGAAAGGGAAGAAACACAAGGTATCTCACAAGTCAAAGAAAAGAAACTCCATCACTAAACTCCTACACTGGTTACATATGGATCTCTTTGGTCCCACCAATGTAATGAGTGTAGGAAGGACATCTTACTGTTTAGTGATCACAAATGATTTTACAAGATTCACATGGGTCTTTTTCCTTAGAACTAAGGATGAGACTCCTGAGATTCTGAAGAATTTCATCTTAAAGATTGAGAATCAATGTGATCATAAGGTCAAAACCATAAGATATGATCAAGGAACTGAATTCAAGAACCAAATCCTTGATACATTTTGTAATGAAAAGGTTATTACAAGGCAATATGATGCTCCCAGGACTCCTCAGCAAAATAGTGTTGTTGAGTGGAGAAACATGACAACTATTGAAGCTGTAAGAACTATGTTGTCTAACTCTAAATTGCCCATCACCTTCTAGGCTGAGATAGTCAACACTACCTGCTAATGTGAAAAACATATTTTTAGTGGTTAAGACTCATGGTAAGACTCCTTATGAACTTTGGCACAAGAAGAAACCTTTCATTGGTTTTCTCAGGTCATTTGGATGTCCTTGCACCATCTTGAATAGCAAAGATCAAATTGCCAAGTTTGCTAAGAAATCAGATAATGGACACTTCATTGGGTACTCTTCCCAAGCTAAGGCTTATAAAGTATACAATCTCAGAACAAGAGTAATGAAGAGTCAGCCAATGTGACTTTCAATGAGCACACTCCCAGTGTGAAAGGTTCTGGTTCTGATTGGCTGTTTGATCTTGATTTAGTTACCAACTATTTTAACAAATCTAGTGAGCATGTTTTAGGATCTACAGACATATAACCTGCAAGTGATCCTGATCCAAGATTTGTGCTAAGAAGACCTTCAAGTTACACATCTTCAGCTCCAGTGGTAACAAACCCTGCAAATGATGCTTCTACCAGCATATCAATGACAAATCCTGCTGATGTTTCTTGAGTGCTTTCAAATGCCAGCTTAGTGGCACACAACTTAGAAGAAGAAGCTTCAAATGTTGGAGAACATGGTGGTGGTGACAGTGATCAGGGATTTCTTGATGCTGATAACCATTTGATTGATGAAAACATCAATGATGTCATACACTCATTGGATCAAGTAAATCTTGATAAGTGTGCTGATGTGGAGGGAGAATCCTCATTGCCAGATCAAAATTTCTCTAGTTTAGATCTTTCTAAGCAACTTGATGTGATCCCTTAACTATGGATCCATAAGTCTCACCCTTCCACAAATATCATTGGAGATGTTAATACAGCAGAAAGAACAAGAGGACAAACCCATAATGCAAATATTTGTCTTCACTCTTGTTTCTTGTCCCAGATAGAGCCAACAAAAATTGATGAGGCTCTAAAGGATGGAAGTTGGGTTGAAGCTATGCATGAGGAGTTGCTTCAATTCAAAAGGCAAAAGGTTTGGAACCTATGTCCTCTTCCTCATGGGAAGGCTATTATAGGAACCACATGGATTTTTAGGAATAAGAAGGATAATAGAGGAGTTGTCATCAAGAACAAGGCCAGACAAGTTGTTCAAGGATATACTCAAGAAGAAGGAAATTACTACACGGATGTCTTTGCTCCTGTAGCAAGACTTGAAGCTGTCAGGATATTCCTAGTTTTTTGCTGCATCCAAGAACTTCAAGGTTTACCAGATTATGTCAAGTGTGCTTTTCTTTATGGGGTAATTGATGAAGAGGTGTATGTCAAACAACCATCAGGATTTGCAGATCCTAATCATCCTAATTATGTCTTCAAGCTTGATAAGGATTTTTATGGGTTGCACCAAGCACCGAGGAAGTGGTATGATCCTCTATCACAGTATCTTGTTAGCATGGTTACAAGAAGGATATTATTGATGGAACTCTCTTCATCAAAGGAACAAGAGATGACATTATGCTAGTTCAAGTATATGTAGATCTCATTATCTTTGGGTTAACTAATTCAAAGCACTTCAAAGCCTTTGAAAAGCTGATGAAAGACAAGTTTGAAATGAGTGCCATACGGGAACTCAATTTCTTTCTAGGAATTCAAGTGAAGAGAATTGACAATGCCATCTTGATAAATCAATCAAAGTATGTTCAAGACATACTTAAAAGGTTCAACATGACTGATTGTAAGGTGGCTAAGACACCCATAGCTAGAAACAACTCCCTCAGACCTGATCTTGAGGGGGAGTGTGTTGATGAGGATCTCTTCAGGGCAATGATTGGGTCTCTTATGTACCTCACAGCTAGCAGGCCTGATATCATGTTTGCTACTTGCATCTGTGCAAGATATCAAGCCAACCCCAAGATGTCACACCTAATCATTGTCAAGAGAATTTTAAGATACCTCAAAGGTGTTCCAACACTTGGCCTTTGGTATCCATAGAACTCTCACTTTAATCTTTATGCTTATACAGATAGTGACTATGGTGGATGCAACATGACTGCAAAGTCTACATCTAGGGGATGTCAATTTTTGAGTGGAAGGATAGTCTCCTAGCAATGTAAGAAACAATCCTGTGTATCTGCATCAACTGCTGAGGCTGAATACATTGCTATTGCAAGCTGCTGTGCTCAAGTGCTTTGTATTCAAAATCAGATGTTGGACTATGGATTCAACTTCAAGGAGACTCCCATCCACATTGACAACAATAGTGCTATCTCAATCATAGAAAATCTTGTGCAACACTCAAGGACAAAGCACATCAATATCAGGTATCATTTGATTAGAGATAACTTTGAAAAGGGATTAATCAAACTAGTCAAGGTTAACACAAATGAACAATATGCTGATCTATTCACCAAAGATTTTGATGAACAAATATTCAAGTATCTTATATCAGCTATTGGGATGATTAACTTTGAGTAGCTTTTCTTAAAACTTGATCATATTATTTTTAAAACTTGTGTGTCCTAAGTTTTCTATTTTATCACCTTCATAAGCTCTAGTTTTCTCTGGATGAAAATCTTTTTAGAACTTTCCTTAGATTTTTGAAAAATATTGATCTTTTTCCTTTAGAAGATATAGTTTTATCTTCGGCAGAAACTTATGCCTTCAAAACAAATAACTATCTCAGAAAACTACCTTCGAAAGAAATGTCTAAAATCACTTCCCAAGCTTAATTGTTCTCTTAGGTACTTATATGTTTTCAAGGAAAATTCTCTTCCGAAGCAAATTAACTCTCGGAAGCTTTGTTCTTTTGAACAAAACGTTCAAGTCTTAATTTTCTTCCGAAGCAAATTTTTCGAAACTCTTAGGAAATTTCTTCCGATGTCATTTTAGCTTCAAAAGCTTTTTCATTAAAACTTTTGAAGACGATTTACCTTTGGAAGCTTTTTCAACTTCCAAGAAAACTAATTTTTGAGCAAAAGAAAACTACTTTTTACTTTTTCAGAGGTGGACCGACATCTGGATTTCAAAGTTTATCCTATTTCATTAACTTTGTCTTAAATTCTTTTTCACATATAAACCCAACTGTTTCCCCCTCTGTCTATCATCTCATCTTCCTCCAAACCTAAAATCCTAAAATTCTCTCTACAACCGCATGTGTTCTTGCTTTTCATCACCTTTAAGCTTTCTCAAATGGCCAACCCTAAGAGAAGAAATGACCCTGTTTTCTCCATGAAACTTCACAGACAACATAACCAGGTTGCTATATTGAACTCTGAGAAAGATGATAGTTTCTCAGTGGTTTGTCATTTTCTGGCTTTGTCTAACTATTCCACCTCCCTTACAATTGATTTTGTTCTTTATGAGGATCATCTGCTTGATTTCTAGAAAACCTGTCAAGAGATTATTCTAGATGGGGAGAAGGCACTGTCTGCTATAGTGCAGGGGAGGACAATCTTCATCAATCCAACCATCATAAACACTCATCTTCAGCTGGATGATAAGGAAGGTGAATTTTCCTTTCCTAAAGAAGTTTTAACAAGTCCTTGATTTCTGTGTAAAAACCTTCAGGAAAAGGAAGGTCTCATCCCAGTGGAAGTACTTACTATATGTGGTCATTAACAACTTATCCAACAATCATAGGGGTTGAGACTAGATTCTTGAAGATCTCTCCTTCATAGTGCATGGGATTGTTCAAGGGGTCAAGTTTATGTATTCTCAATTTATCTATACAAATCTTTACATGTTTCCTAGATATGTTCAACACATTCTCAACTGTGAAGTGGGCTCATAGTTGACGGAAACAAATAAAAATATTAAATTGGGACAGATGAAGACCGACATCTTTAAAATCTTGAAGAAGCCAACTGTTGGTTTCTCTATGGTAGAAACAGCCCTGGTCCCAAAAATGTTAGAGCTCATTGCTCAAGGTGACAACCTAGCAACACAAGCCAGTGTTGAACCCACACCTTTTACTTTATAACCACTTAAAAGACCACCACAATTCACCCTCACCTACCACAGAAAATCCAAACGAACCCCTACACAAGCTACTAAGGTTGTGTAGGCCCCCATATCACTACCCACATAGTCTTGAGGTTCCTCATGCTCAGACTGATCAGCTCACAAGCCCAACAACCACAAGTCTTCACTCTGAGTCTCTACACTCAGATGAACAACCTTCATGGGATAGCTACCATCCCCAACCATAAAGAGAGATGAGTGCTCCTGAATCACCTATGTCTAGCCCACATCAGTCACCTATCACTGAGGTGGATACTTCTGAACCTGTTCAGGATATCTATATGGAAGAGGCTATCACTTTAGCAAGTGATTACATCATTAAGACCTCAACCATGACAACTCAGCCCATTGTCACTTCAACTAAAGCTTTCATTAAGTAAAGGAAAACCAACAGCAAAGAACTTCATGTTGGTAGTGAGAGAGAAGACTTTGGTCCAATTCTCTCATCCCCCCATGATTTTTCTCAGGAAGATGAGGAGAATATGACGCTAAAAGTGCAAAAATTGTCCAAAACATGCACTTATCTAGTCTCCAAGGTTATTAATCTTGAATCTCAGGTGACTACCTTGCAAAACAGGATCAATGATCATCAACTTAAGATACCTTATATTAAGGAAAAACTAGTTACGAGACCTTTAAGAAGAGCTCAAACAGGAAAACAAGAACCTATAAATGTGGTTGATCTAACCTCTAAAAGTGGGAGAAAGTCACCAAAGACACAGAACCTGGAAGTTCTTCACAGAGTATGGACATTGAGGACTCACCATCTTCATTTGCAACTGTCCATACTCAGGAACTTCCTCAAGTTCACATTGATGTGGACTCAATAGACTCCTACATTCAGAGTCTTTTTGAGGAAGGCATACCAAGGGCTATATCATCTCCACCTCAAGGAACTTCCAACTACATCATAGGGTGGACGTATGATGCAAACAGAAGAGCCCTTATTCTTCAAAGAGTTCAAGGGCAGCAAGAAGTCTTCAATTTTCAGACCTCAAACTATTATGAAGGTATTGACCTGATCAACATGCCACTTGTCAATCCAAGCCAATCTAGACATAGCTGAAAGGCTGGCACAAAGGATTCAAGGCAGAATTACTAAAGAGTCAGTCTTAGAAGGAGACAAAGGCAATTAAGTAACACTATTGGTCAACTAGATGTTGAGGCAGACCTTAAGATTATCTTTGAAGGGGAAACCTTGACTGAAGGCCTAGTGGTAGAGCCTGAGAGCCCTCTCACACCTACAACTACTTCAGCAATTCATTTCCTTAGTGAAGCACCTGTTGGTGAAGGTGTATCACAACCTTTCTCTTGCCAGAGCTTGGAGGCTACACCAAGAAATAAAAGCCAAACCTCTCTCCACCTTGAGTCACAAAGGTCTGTAAGTGATAAAGGGAAAAGGAAAATGACACCTGAGGAGATCAAGGAGGAGAGAGAGAGGAGAGGAAGCTAAGGGGAGAAAGTTCTTCTAGGTCTGCAGGATTCATGAAAGCTGCAATCAAGGCTGCCCACAGACCAAACACTCAACATGATGAGTTGAGGGCAGTCAGGATTACTTACCTGCAAACCAGGAACTATGACATTGATGAGATTATATCTCTCCCCTTAGAAGAGCTCAATGAACTGGCTGACATGGAAGTGTCAAGAGAAAGGAAGGAAGCAGAGGATGCAAAGTTACTTCTCCAAATCAAAGAGGAGAGGCGACAAAATAGATTATACAAGCATGTTCCCACTCTCTCCCCAGTTCAAGAAAGTCATACACAAGAGACTGTGGCTCCACAAGAACCTCAAATAGACAAAAAGACTGATAGGATCAATATGATCAACTACTTGAGTGCGATAGGTCTATACCAGGCATCTGCACTTCTTCCTTTGTCCTTTGAGTACATAGAGTTTGAGTATCACAAATAGCTTGAGCTTGAAATACTCAAAGAACATAAGGCAACAAAGAGAAAATTAAGGGAAGATACTGCAAAGTCAAGGGCCATCATTCAAAAGAGTATGAAGTCTGCTAACATATAGAGAATTATAAGCTTCTTGAAGCTGTATGGATTCTCCTAAAGGAGACTTGGCCCTATGTCTCTATCTACTATGGATGAACACATTAGGGTGTTCAAGTAGAAGATCAAAAGAGGTGAACTTGTTGACTTACACTCCCCACCAAGTCAGGTCCCTCAATAAGTGGAGTATAAGGTTGAACCTTTTGAGACAACACAACCTGGACCTCCTGCTGAGCCTTAGCAAGCATCATCTTCTGATCCACAGCCTGGTCAAACTCCCTCTCTTTTTGAACCTGTAAGGGAGGAACACCCACTAAGCAAGACAAGACTGATCAACAAGGTGCTGCAGACTAGTTTTTTCAGTTAAAGTCTTTAAAGTGGAGGAAGAGGATGGTTTCTTGATCAAAGTCAAAGAAGAAGAAGTCTAAACCATCTACCTTCATACCACATGGTGAGTCAGATCAACCTGAGGATGTGCATGAGAGGCAGCTGAGTCAACTCTAATCCAAGTGGCTCATCTTGCTTCTGAGAGACCCATCTTATCCTAGACCTTCACAACTAATCCAGAAAGATGGCATGTGATTAAAGATCAAGGAGGTGAGAATGTCTACACATTGCAACACTTATTCAATCTACCTCTGTATGATCTATTTGACATGAGAAGATACTACAAAAGTCTGAGTGATCCTAAGCATCTAATGAAAAAAGGCCTGGTCATCATCATGATGAAGGCCTAGGGGGAGTTTGTAAGGATTTCAACAAGTCTGTCTGCATGCGTGCACTAAGTTACTGAAGTAGAAATGCTTCGGAGGTTTTACACCTCACACCAGAAATACTCTAAGTGTAAAATCTTTCGAAGCCAAGACCAATATCTTCCGAAGCCAAATATGAAGTCTTCCAAAGCTTTAGTGACAACGTCTTCCGAAGCCAATTTTATAAAGACAGGTTTCTTCCAAAGACTTTTATGTACATGCTATTATCTAATGTACTTTTCCATAAAGCCGGACCACCTTTCCGCTGTAACTCTGATTGACTCACCAATTTTCACAAGTTGGTGAAAAGATCCATGCTTTTGGAATACTGTACATTGAGGTCTTGAGTCTGAACTTTCTACTTTATGTACTTTATCCTTTTTGTAATATATTAGGATGTGAGCTATGACATGTCATAGTCACTAGTCAAAAGGCAATCTGTCTTTTGACTCTACATTTGAATTTGTTGTCTAGTCTTATGTATCCAGCTAGCTTTCAAAGTATAGCTGGCTGTAGGATGTAGTATATGTATCTCAAGTACCTTTAACTTTAATGAAATACTTTGTAGCACTTTGTCATAGAACTTGAAAAGAAATATACTGTAACCAAATACTTTCAATTGTTATCTTGTTCTGTCTCTCTTTTACTTATATTCTTAGCATCTCCCATAATAGTTAAAACCAGTTCCCTATTTGATATGTTAAGTGTTCTAAAGAGCTCTTCTCACTTGTGTTTTTGTGTTGTAAAAGTGCATCACCCCTTCTAACGGTCCTGCAATAATATTCTACATATAATATATATACATATATATATATAAAATAAGCCCAACTAGGCTCGTTAAGGCTCGCGAGCCTAAACGATCTTTGAATACAAGGCTCGGGCTTGGCTCGGCTCGATTAATAATCAAGTCATATTTTAGGCTCGAGATTGAGCTCGAGCTCGCTTAGGCTCGGCTCGATGGAGTTTTTTACAGAGTCGATCTTCAGTAGCTCTCGAGCCAACTTGGTTCGCTTACACCCCTATTTTTGGGTTTGAGTTGTCAAAATGCTCACTGAGTTTTCTGACCTACGAATCCCATTTATGTTTTTCTGGTTTATCTTTAGCTAATAACGTTAGGGTTTTCCTCACCTAAGACAAGATTTTCATCTTTGTGACTCATGTTTGGTCAAAATTTCTAATGGTTATAGGGGTTACTTATGTCGGTGACGATGAATATTGATTCATCCGAGGCTTTTTTTCAATGGTAAAAATTCCCCATGGGGTTCACTATGCTTGTTGATAACGATAAGAAAATAGTTGTGTTCTCGTAGAACCCTTAGAAGATTAACATTTAGTCTTTTATTGTCTATTTTATATTTTGTACTAGTATAGGGACTAGTTTTGTAAATTGTTAGTTCCTTAGTTTCTAGTATAAATAGCTTAGACTAGAGTAGAATTAC
>BJCM01094689.1:0-10002 GCA_018326385.1 Flaveria bidentis
TGTTCTTCCGAAGCAATCTTGTTCTTCCGAAGCAATCTTGTTCTTCTGAAGCAATCTTGTTCTTCACTTTTGGTTGTTCATCCGCAGAGGATCTTCGGATGACAAGTTACTTGTAAGAAATATATCTACGGAAGAACAAAATGTTCATCCGTAGATGTTTCTTACACTTGGTCAATTTCATAAGTTGACCGAGTATAATGTTTGTACCTGCAACCATACATAAATCAACACACACAAAAATGGGTTAATCTATATATTTAATGCATACACAATAACGAATTCCAAACATTCATTACAGATACTAATTCAAGTACTAAGCCTATACATAATGAACTAGATCTACTGAAACTAGACCTAACACTAACTTATATACATGTTTTGTTATTTGTACAGAATTATTAAGAAGACTATTCCTGTTACTGGGTCAAACAACTGGAGGCGTTCAAAACATAAAAAACAAATTCAGTTTTAATGAGTGATGTAAAATTTTTATAAGAAATTTGTTTTCCCTTTGATTCTATTTGTTTTTGTGAACAGGGAGGATTAGCTAATAGTTAGCAAAGAAATCGATGAATAGATTTAAAAAAACAGCGGGAAGCCCGATAGAGATCGACATGGACGAAGATAAGGAGTTTGGTTAGTTATTCTTTATAAATTTACATTTTCTTGTGGATTAGCATTGTGGAATAACATTTGCCTATCATTTAATCCACTTTAAAACAAAGATTGTTGAAGAATTAAAAAAGTCAATCATCTCATTATTATCATCAGAAGGGACAAGCGTTCAACCAAAATATAAAGGTAATGTCCGTTTGTTACATTATTCTTAACTATGTGTGTTATGGTTTGGGGAGTTCTCATCACGTTAAAAAATTTGCTTTATGGTTTAAAGAAAAGAACAGGTGGGTGTGTGAAGCGAACGTTAGATAATACAAATGTTGGGTGGGGGTAGTCAAAAGGATAAGTTAATAGGTAATTATGCTTAGGCAATATTGTTTACATCAGTGTAAGTCATGGTAACATATGTTTGTTTTTTCTGGATCTACAATTAATTAGTCTAATATAACAGAATCTGTTGGGGAAAGGAACATGGCAATAATTCCATTTCTGTCATCGGACAGAACAAGTGTTCGGAGAAATGTTAAACGTAAGTGATTATTTACATTGTCAGCATGAAAAATCAAATTCTTTATAGTAGGGAGTGGAATATATAAAATTAATGAGACATTATGATATTTAACCGGATCGTGTTTGAAGGGCAAACTGACAATTAATAATTCTGAGGAAAGGAAGGACAAAGACGGGTTGAAAGGTAGGTTGACTGACAATTCCTTATAGTTGAACACATGAGTAGGTAGTTATATTTTAAGTAAGATAATATCCATGATGTTAGTGGTGTATTTGTATAAAAGTAGACAATCGACCTAGTATGGCTTAAAATACTTTTTAATGATAATTGGCAGGAAACATTATAATGGAAGGTAGTTATAGTGGTTGTAAGAGGACAAGAGGTACATTAGAAGTGGAAAAGAAAATTTCAAGGCCGAAGAAAAAAAATAGGGGTATTAATCACAAGAAGTATCTGTCGATAATCAATAGATGCTCACCAAAGCCAATGTCAAAAGCCATTACATTGTTGAACAAGCTGCAACGTAATGAGGTTGAAAAGATGGGGTTCGGTAAGCTTTTGTCAATGAAGGTAGATGGAATTCCATGAAAACTAGGATACTATGTTGTATATGTGTTTAACAAAGATAAAATGGAGATAGAGTTGCCATGTGGAAGGATAAAGGTGGATGAGGATGCAATTCACTTATTTCTTGGTATTCCTAGAGAAGGAATCCTTTTAGATAGTTTGGAAGAATAATATATAAGAAGTTCTAAGATAAACGATTGGAGGAGTTCATACGGTGATTCTTACATATCACCTGCAGATATAGTTCGTAGGATAACAAGCAGTGGTTGTACAAACCTAAATTACTTCAACCTAGATTTTTTAGCTTTGTTCTTGTTGACTATGGTGGAATGTCATGCACACGGAAAATGTAAGCTTAGTGCCATCTACCGCCTTAACAACAGAGTTGAGGTTAGTAAGATTAATTGGTGTGCATATATGGTGAGCAAGATAAAGACTAGTAAAATGCTATGGGTCAAATGTATATTACAGTAAGTTACACCCCAAAACCTTTCACCAGCCCATTGACTGTACTTACAGTAAGTTACACCCCAAAAATCTCAGCTCTCCCGTTACACTAATGTAAGATGCTATGGGTCAAATGTATATTACATTCTTGTAATTTATTATGTGCTTTAATATCTAATTAATTGTAAACAAAATTCCCCTTCTTGTGCTTAAATTGTAGTTGTTGTATGTGTGTGGAATGAGCTACGGGGGTATGGAAGAAGATTATTCGAAGCCAACAATTCAAATGTGGAATTTTGACAAGTTGAAATAAGAGAAAAAATACAAATTAAAAATGGTGGTTTTGGTAAAGGTGATTTTGTAGGAATTTTCGTTGATGGTTTGGGTAAAGTAAACGATCGGAGGGCTGTAGGAGATGAAAATCCAACATTTGGTGATTTTCAGGAGGTAAGAAATCTAAATTGTGGGGCTGGGGGAGTGTAACTCCCGGTTATTTTAAAGTCAAAGAAAGAGAAGAATAAAGCGAAGGAAAAGAAAGAAATGCTATTTAACCCAAGATAAGGGGTTAAACCTGTAAAAAGTACAAGATTTACTTTTTATGTAGTACAAAAGTAACATGGCCGCCCATGCCATGCCACTTTTCACTTTTGAGTTTGGAATTTTAGAGAGAGAAAGAGCAGAGCTCGGGTTTGAAGAAGAACAAGAAGAAAGAATTTGAATTCAAGGTGAGAATTCGTGTTGTTATGATGTTCTTAACCTGTTATTTCCTTGGGTTTATGCTTATGTGTTTGTATGTGTTCGGGTATGTTTTTAATGGGTCTCTAAACGGTTGAATTCAATTTGCAAACGAGTTTGGAGGAAGCCATACTCAAAAGCTGCAAAGGTGAGTTCTAGGACCCTCTTTTACTGGTTTTTAACTGATTTTGGGGCTAGAAATGCATGAATGTATATTTTGATTTAACTGGGTTTCGGACCCGTATGCTTGAATGTGTATATGATGATGTTATGATATGATGTGTGATTATGTTCATGCTTGATGATGTATGATTGTGTTTCTAAGGCTTAGAGGGTAAGATTTAAGCTTAGAACACGATGAATGGTGCATGGAAATTGAATATGATGTTTTAGACCCACTGGATAAGCTTTTAAATCTGCCTAAGTGTTTGGAAGTAAATGCGGATGGAAAGGGTTAATGTGGATGAACATTAACCAATGGGTAAGTCAATGTGGATGAAGTCAAATGCGGATGAAGTCAATGCGGATGAGCATTTGACTAAGTCTGGGAAATACGGATGAAGTCAATGTGGATGAGCATTTGACTAAGTTTGGGAAATGCGGATGAATTCAATGCGGATGAGCATTTGACTAAGTCTGGGAAATGCGGATGAAGTCAATGCGGATGAAGTCAATGCGGATGAGTGTTTGACTAAGTCTGGGAAATGCGGATGAGTAAGTCCAATGCGGATGACAAATGCGGATGAACTATAGTAAATGCGGATGAAGTAAATCCAACACAGATTGACTATAGTAAATGCGGATGAAGTAAATCCAATGCGGATGAACTATAGAAAATGCGGATGAACTATAGGAAATGCGGATGAACACTTAGAAAAATTCTGACTTTTTGGGAGAAAAAGGAGTAATGTAGGCTTTGACCTAGGAGATTATCGGGGGTTATGTAAGTTGACTTTTGAGGTCATAGATGGTATAATGGGCATGTAATGTTATGTGCTTGATGTTTGTGCATGATGATGATGATGTTGCATGGTTATAAATGATGTATGCTATGTATGTATGATGCTCTGCATGATGATGTTTGAATGATATGTTTATGTTCCTTATGATGATGTATGTTTATCTTTCCCATGACTTTACGTGTTATGATAATGAATGAACGAAGTATTTTGTAGCGTAAAGTGAAAGATAATAAAAGAGAAACATGATGATGAATGCATGCATTAATGAATGAATGAATGAATGTAAGAAAGGCTTGCAAGCAAATGTATGGAGGTGCACACCCATTATAGGTGTTAGCTCAACGGTGTGCGGGTTAGCTACCCCAAAGGATGCACATTGGAGTCTTTCTTTGTGATTGACCATGTGGAAGAACCATTGTCGCGTGTCTTAGGTACTGTGACCACTTGGTGCTGGGCACCACCGATGAAAGTCTTTTATAGGCTTAGGTCCAGTATCATGAGCATGAAGGGCATTGCATATAACAATGGTATACCTGAACTTTACCTTAGGTACTATGACCACTTGGTGCTGGGCACCACCGATGAAGGTCTTTTATAGGCTTAGGCACAGTATCACGAGCATGAAGGGTAAAGTTCATAGTAGTGATGAAAGTAATGAATGAAATGATGAATGAATGAAAGTATGAACGAAAGAATGACGAAGTTAATAATGATATTATCTATGTGTACGTATGATGTATGATTGCATGAACGTAAAGTATGATTTTCAACAAAAGATAAGTATGTTTTATTTATAAAACTAGAACTCACTCAACAATGCTGACTTTTATGCATTTTCCAGTTAGCAGGTGAGCATTGCTGAGGATGGCACGGAGCAGCTACTTGGCATGTTGAATGGCATTCTTTTGTTAATGTTTTTGCATTATTATGCGAACGAATGATGTTTTGAAATGAACGCTTGTATTAACTTGCAAAAGCATTTGTAATGATATGAAAAGTTATTTTTTATGTTTCCGCTGCAATGTTTTATGAACGATTAAATGTAAAGTATACATTTTATGTGCGATGAGGATCCAACTGTAAGCGTCCTGAGAACGGGGCCTTACAGGGAGTTAATGTAGTAATTACAGATTTAAAAACAAAATTAACCTATTTATAAGATGACTATAATAGTATGTGAATAAATTGAATTTATAGGTTGTTGGAATAAAAATGCAGGGGGATTATGTTGACCGGAAGAAATTATGTGCAAAACAATAATGTTGAAAACTGAACTTGAATTAGGAATATTAGAAATGCAGGACAAGAATAGGGAAATAGATGGAATTAAGAGATTAATTTCTAAATTTGAAAGCGTCTTCAACCATAAACCAAGACCACTTTGCTCGCCAATGAAAGGGCGAATTGATGAGGAGAAGGGAAAAATTGAAAACAATCAGGGGTTGGATGACTTAATATTTAAGGTTTGTATGGAAGTGAATGAACGGAGACAACCGTTGATAGCAAGTGAAGAAGATGATGTTATGAATAATGAAGATAAGAAGAAAAATGATGGTACGTACTGAAAATGTTAACAGCTTGAATGTAAAAGTCCAAATGATTATCAATAATAATTTTATTCTGAAAAAAACAGGACACGGGTCAGCCAAAGATGTAATTTGCCCACAGAATACAAACTTAGATGTCTTACATAATGACGATAAGTGTTCAATGGAGTACGGAGCAAAAGACAACAAATGTGTAGGTTAGTAGATTAGACATAATGATAAAATACATTTGTGGCATTTTGTCCATCTATGTGTAAGGCCCCGTTCCCAGAGACCCCACAGTTGGTCATTCACAACATTAAATGCATTAAACATTATAAATTTACAAACTTAAGCAGCGGAATCATTTTAACAAAAACCATTCATTTCATTTCATTTCATTAAACACTGTTGTTGAGCAATACACTATTGTTTAAATCGAATACAAAAGATCTGTTTAACTGCATTACAAAACAACAACAATAATAGGTATGAATGGATGTCAGTCTTTTTCTGCCGAGTAGCTTCACCCTCGTGCCATCCTCAGCAATATTTACCTGCCAACTGAAAATGTATAAAAGTCAGCGTTGCTGAGTGAGTTCTAGTTTTAAAAGTAATAAAATACTTTCTGTAGGTATACATATGAAAATACTCTTTTTATGAAAATTTCGTCACCTTATACATGAGCACGCATTAACTATACAATTAGGTAATACTTTATCTCTTTACTGTATGCCTTGTTTACTCTGTATTCTTTTATTTTTATCTTTCACTATCTGTATGGACCAATGAGCAATACCCTAAACTGTATGCGCGGGGGAAAATGGTGTTGGGCCCTCTTTATCCCACAAGGGGCTCTATATACTGTATACAAGGCTGACCCAAACACCTAGGGTGCGCTGCAAAGGTCCCCAGTCTCAATTGACTGGCCCAGTGTGCATAATAGGGTAGCTAACCCGCAACACAGTTGAGCTAATGACAACTTGGTCGTGTACCTCCTGTAAGCTTCCAAGACTTGTTAACATTTTATTAAAGTTCCACTTCTCTTCTTTATTGCTTTTCTTCTCTATTAGTAATAATACTTTACGTTACGTTTATAAACACACCACGTAAAGTCACATACTAATAATAATAATAATATTAGTAATATTATTATTAATAACAATAATAAAGTAAGGAGCAATCATAAAACAATCATAATCATGCATGAAACCCATCATTAATAAACCCTAGTCAAACCTCGGTCAACACCCTAAGAGCACAAACTCCCAAGAATTCTGTAATAAATTCTAAGTGTTAGGCGCTTAGACACTATTTGGGCGCATGGGCCCTATTTTGGCACTTCATCACTATACAGGCGCATCGGGCCAACACTTAGCTGCTTTAACACTTAGGCGCATGAACCATTCAGGCGCATGGACACTATTCGGGCGTATGACCCATTCGGACGCATGGACACTTAGACGCATGGGATTATTCGGGCGTATGGAGACTTTGGCGCATGGAAATATTCAGACGCATGGGTACTATTAGGGCGCATGGCCCTACACTTAGGCGTCTGTCTAATTTTATAGGCGCATGAGGGCACTGTCCAGGCGCATGGGGTACACTTATCATTCTAAGGCAAATCCCAGGTGCATGGACCTTATTTAGGCGCATGAACCTTCTGTTCAACCTGTTTCTAGGATAATTTCGAATCCAAACATCAAACGTATCTGTTCTAAGCTTACCAAGGCTATACAAAGCATGAAAAACCTATAAGCATCTAAGAACCATCATCAAACATGCACAATACATACGGGTAAACATACATGAATATTGTAAAAACCGTTTTAATACATTTTCAGCCCCAAAGAGTTTAAAACAAGTAAAACTGGGGTCTAGAAACTCACCTGGTGCAACTTGGGTGTTTCTTCCTTCTAACCAGCTTGCAAATGAGTTCAAACACCTAAAAACACACCAAAACACACACACGGACACACACACAAGCATATAAGCACATAAGCATGTAACCGAGACAAAGACCCAACATGAACACTTAATACAATAGAATTCTTACCTTGAATTCAATCTTCTTCTTCTTCTTCTTCTTCTTCTTCAACCGAGAGTTCTGCTCTCTTCCTTTCTCTCTCTCTAAAACCGAAGTGAAAAGTGATGTGAAAAGAGGGTGGGCGACCATGCCCACCTTTACACCAACTTTTCAAAGATTTGTCCTTTTGGACACTTTTAGTCCCTCCACTTGGGCTTTATTTCTTTTCTTTCTTTTATTCTTTATTTCTTGTCTTTGTTAAAAATAACCTGGTGTTACAAGCCCACCCCCTTATATAGGTTTCGTCCCTGAAACTTGTTATTCCTCAAACAGACGAGGGTAATGCTGCCTCATCTCCTCCTCAGTTTCCCATGTAGATTCAGATCCCTTCCTGTGCTTCCACTATACACGCACAAGATGAACCACTTTATTTCTTAGCCTCTTCTCTTTTCGATCGATGATTGCCACTGGTTGCTCCATATAACTGAGCCTTTCATCTACCTCGATGTCCTCCAGTGGAACAATCATGCTTCCACTTCCTGAATCGGATAATACCCTTCTAAGGTGAGACCTTCAACATAACCCGGTCACCCACCTGGAACTCAATCGGTCTGCGTCATTTATCGGCATACGACTTCTGTCTATCTTTAGTTGCCTTCATGAAGGCTTTAACTTCTCAAGTTTCTCGGTCGTAGCCTCAGTTACCTCGATGCTCCCTAATTCCTTCTGACCAATATCACCCCAACAAACGGGTGTTCTGCATCTCCTACCGTATAGCATCTTATATGGTGGCATACCAATGCTGGCATAATAGCTGTTGTTGTATGAGAATTCAGCTAACTGTAAGTGGTCATCCCAACTTCCCCCAAAATCAATCACACATGCCCGAAGCATGTCTTCCAGTGTCTGAATGGTCCTTTCTAACTGACCATCAGTCTGGGGATGATAAGCCGTGCTAATATGTAACCTTGTCCCCATGGCATCGTGAAATTTATTCCAAAATTTAGATGTAAACCGGGTGTCACGGTCGGATACAATAAACACCAGCACACCATGATGAGTTACAATTTCCTTGATGAATAGATCCACCAACCTCTCTAATGAATATGTCTCGCGGATCGGTAGGATGTGAGCACTCTTCGTCAAACAGTCGACAATCACCCATATGGCATCGTACCCCTTCGGAGTACGGGGCAGCTTCATAATGAAATCCATGGAGTACACGGTATATCTAAGGGTTGGATCTTTCCATACGGCTTTTGGTGCTCGACTTTCACTTGTAAACAAGTAAGGCACTTACTCACATACTCCAGCACGTCACGCTTCATACCCGGCCACCAATAATCTTTCTTCATATCTTGATACATTTTTGTGGCACCTGGATGAATGGAGTACGGTCTTGTGAGCTTCATCTAAAATCTTCACTTGTAGATTCCCAAAATGAGGAATCCACACACGACCAAATCGGGTTCTAACACCGAGTGTGTTTTCACTCAATTCCCCAACTAGACCTCTTATTCTTTCCGAGTTAAGATGATCTTCTTTCAATGCCTCATCTTGAAACTCCTTGACTCGCTTCATCATATCGAAGGTCATGATTAGTTGATATGCTTTTACCCGAATTGGCTCGGGCCTCTCCTTTCGGCTAAGAGCACCAGCCACCATGTTGGATTTTCCCGGATGATAGTGGATCTCGCAATCCTAATCTTTTATAAGCTCCAACCAGCTCCTTTGCCTCACGTTCAGATCTTTTTGTTTGAAGAAGTACTTCAAGCTCTTGTGGTCAGTGAAAATGATGCACTTCGTCCCGTAGAGATAGTGCCTCCAAATCTTCAATGCAAAGACCACAACTGCTAGCTCCAAGTCATGAGTAGGATAGTTAACCTCATGCACTTTCAATTATGGGGACACGTAGGCTATAACCTTCCCTCTCTGCATTAACACGCACCCTAACCCTGAGTAGGAAGCATCTGAATAAACCACCAAATCCTCGCTTCCTTCGGGTAATGACAGAACATGAGCTTGAGTCAACCTCGCCTTCAGTTCATCGAACGCCTTCTCTTGAGCTTGACCCCATATAAACTTTACATCCTTTCGGGTCAACTTGATTAGTGGAGAAGCGATCTTAGAAAAGTCCTGAATGAACCTTCGATAATATCCCGCCAACCCCAAGAAACTACGAATATCCGATGGCGTCTTCGGTGACTTCCATTGCATCACTGCCTCCACCTTTGCCGGGTCCACCATGATTCCATCAGGATTCACCACATGACCCAAGAACTGAACTTCGCGTAACTAGAACGCGCACTTGGATAATTTGGCATACAACTTCTCCCTTCTTAATGTCTCCAACACCTCTCGAATGTGACCATCATGCTCTTTTTCGCTCTTCGAGTAGATCAGAATATCATCAATGAACACAATCACTTATTTATCCAACATCGGCCGGCACACTTAATTCATCAAATCCATAAAGGCAGTTGGCGTGTTAGTTTGACCAAAAGACATAACGAGGAACTCGTAGTGTCCATAACGCGTACGGAAAGCTATCTTAGGAATGTCTTGTTCCTTCACCTTCAATTGATGGTAGCCAGATCGTAGATCTAT
>BJCM01094693.1:0-10513 GCA_018326385.1 Flaveria bidentis
AGAAAGATATGAGAGTGAGATTTTTAGAGAATGAGCAAATGAAAAGTGAGGACTAAGCCTTGCTTTTATGCTTGAGGTTCGGAGGAGGTTATAAATGGTGTTAATGGTGATTTATAAGTCTTTTAAAAGGGGGTTATGATTAGAATTTGAAATAAATAAAAAATTAAATAATTTAAATATATAAAAGAATTAATTATAATTTAAAATTTTAAATTCTTGAAGACTTTAATTTTAACAACTTTTTTTATAAAATATTTATAGACTTTATAAAACCAATTTGAATAATCAATCAAATTATTTATTTGTTAATCTTTATAACATTTATAAAACTTGTAAACTTTATAATTTGATTATTTATTTTCAGTATCTAAAATTCATAATTATTAATAAAAGTTTATAAGTTTATTAAAATTCATTTTATAACTTTATAAGTTTTAATAAGTCTTTTCCATTTAGTTATTTGTTTTAACATTATTAATAAACTTTATAATTTTATAAAAAAGAATTATTTATCAATCAATAAGTTGATTACATATTTAATGTATTTGATCTATTTATTAAGTAAATTAATAATGGAAGCTCAAAATGAGTTCAAGTTTGGGTTTTAACTTGGAAAAATAGCAGATGTTACAGCACCTCTCCATTCGCACAAGTGAATAAGTCTTAAGTTAAAGTTCCAAGTTTATAGAAATGGAAGATCAGTATTCCGTGTTTATTGCCGGTAGAGACTCTCGTATCCAGAACCTTTTGCTTTTGGAAAATGAAATAGGGAATCACAATAAGCCCCCAAAACTTATAACGTTGGATGATTACCCACAATGGAAGCAAAGGTTTGAGATTTATCTAAATGGAGTTGATCCTAATTTGTGGGAATCAATCGAGACAGGTTATAGCATGTCTGTTGGTGCTGATGGTGTTAAACTTACCTTGGGTGGCATGACTAATAGCAAGAAGGTGAAGTATAATGCTGAGAAGAAAGTGTATGCTTTATTGACTCAGTCGATACCTAAGGATATATTCCACTAGTTTTCTAAGAACAAACAGTCAAAGAAGTTATGGGAAGCCTTGGAGAAACGATACGACGGGTATGCATCGTTAAAAGATCTAAAGGCAAAAGCTTTGAAGAAGGAGTTTGATAACTTCTCTTTGATGGGTAAAGAGAGCTTGGATGATGTCATAGACAGATTCTACCATTTAATGAGTGAGCTGCACACTTATGGAGTCACAACGTCAATGGTAGATAAAGTCTCAAGCTTTGCTGATGGTCTACCAGAGAAGTGGGACTTGTTTGTGTCTAATTTGAGATAGAACAATTTACTGGCAAAATTAGACATAAATGACTTCATCCTGAAATTAAGGGAAGAGGAACTAAGGATGAAATACAGGTCACCATAAGGATCCTATGATTAGAATCCTTCACTCTATAAATTCACTTCCACTTCAACAAGATTAGGAGCACCTCTTCAAATGGCATTTGTGTCTAGTTCAACCGCTCCTTCTCAACCTACAGCTTCAGGATCTGAAACGTCAGGGTCATCGAGTACCCAATATATCACACCGGAAGCAAATGCTACGAAGTTGAAGACCGAGAATCTCAGGAATATCACTGTAGAGGTTGCAAAGGAGCATATAGACCTTTTAGCTGCGGCCGCTCATTCTTATGATGGTTTAGTTGCAGGAAAGATCAAAAATTGCCATCTGGCTTATGAGGATTACGAGCAGGTGGACAAGAATGAATTAGAAAGAATGGACATTTTATGGGCTTTGGCAAGTGTTGTTCGAAGGGCTAAGAAGTTTGTGAAGAAGACAGGACAGAACTTGGTAGCCACAAAGGATACAACTTTTGGTTTCAACAAAACCAAAGTTACCTGTTTCAACTGTGGAGAAAAGGGGCACTTCAAACGTGAATGTGTAAAGCCCAAGAAGACAGGAAACAGGAATCCTTTCTCATCCTTCAACCGTCAAGACAAACCCACGAGTGGAACTGCCACATCAAGCTAAGATACAAAGGCTCTGACTGCATAAGATGACAAAGGTCAAGATTGGACCTTTCGTTTTGTATCTTCGGGTGAGTCAAACATTGAAAATGTTGAGGGTCTGGATGATGACACTACAAGTGAAGGTGAAATAGTAGTTGAACTAGTGATGTCGATCATGAAGATACTGCAAATATGGTCAATCACCTGCTTGAAGAAGATCTCAGAACGCCATGTTCAAAATCTCCAGCATCTAAAGAGTCAAACTCTGCACTGATGGTGCATTCAACCGAATCCTCTCAAGTAAGTACCAAAGACCAACTTTTTGATAGTCATGCTTGTAATTAATGTAATAAATTTAGAGAAAGCATAGATTCAAAATTTGCTAGGTTATTAGATCACAATGATAGCTTAGTAAATGACTTACAACTATGCACTGAAGCTAACCGGATTTTAAAACAATTTGAGCACAGTTATAAAGAGAAGATAGAACTTTTAAACAAACAACTACAGGAAACTGAGGTTGTTGCTTTTAACCAAGAAAATGACATAAAGTTCTATTTAAACTCCCTGAAAGAAACTAAGAAAGAGAAATTAGTTTTGAAAGTCAAAGTCAACTCATTAAAACAAAAATTGCATAGTTGGACAAGTTCTTCTCACATAGTCCAGCACTTAGTGAAAGAACATAACAACGGGGAGGGTTTGGGTTACAAAGTAGTTCCACCACCACATGAGACCTTGTTGAATGCTAAATGTAGACCAATAAATAACAATCCAATCAAGGATCATGTGGTGTCCACTCCTCTAGTTAGTGATCCAGATTCCACGAGTAAATCGGTGGAATCTGTCGCTAAACAGAAGGAGGCCACTTTAAAATCAAAAGGTAAGATGCCTATTGTTAATTTGGATGAACAATTTGAAAAGGTTAAGGTAAAGTCAGGTTCAAACATGTCTAATTCTGAACCCAGAAAGATCAAACAAGTTAACCAACCACGTGCACCATGTCTTAGTCCAAATAAACAAAAGGGTAAAGATGTTAAAAATGTTCAAACAATGAATTTTGCTAAAGAAGCTAAAACATCTAAACAAGAAGTGTCCAAACC
This sequence comes from Flaveria bidentis, assembly GCA_018326385.1. NCBI lineage: Eukaryota > Viridiplantae > Streptophyta > Magnoliopsida > Asterales > Asteraceae > Flaveria > Flaveria bidentis. Next base: position 3,080 of record BJCM01094693.1, read on the forward strand.
CAACCAGACCAAAGTCACACCGGTATCACACACTTCCCCACAAAGACTATTTTACCAACATGTCGAAAGTAGATCATGCTACAATTATGGAAAGTATGGACACATTGCTTCAAATTGTCCTTATTATCAGACACCAAGAAAGAAAATAGTACTTCATGATACTAAACCAAGTTCCTCTAAAAGGAGTTCTATCACTCCACCAAAAAGAATTAGTGAACATAAAGTTCAAACCGTAATCCATTCATCTGTATATCACAAACAGGTCGTTTGTATATCACAAACAGGCCTTACACAAAATTGGCTTATGGAAAGAAAAATCAAGTCCAGTGTCTGAAAATGAGAACAAAAAGAAGAATGATCTACCCTCACCCTCAAATGGACAGTGGGTAGAGTTTATGATATGTGATGCCTCTAGGTCACCTAAGCCAGTTAAGGCTTGGGTCCCTAACCTAAACTAATAATTTCCTTTGAATATGTAGGGTGTCCGCTATAGTGCTTCTACAAATACCTGGATCGTTGATAGTGGGGCATCAAGGCACATGACTAGGAACCTATCTCTCCTGTCAAATGTCAAACAAATTAAAGGGGGCCACATTTCCTTTGCTGGAAATAAAAGAGGATATATCACAACACAAGGCGAAGTGGGAAACAAGAAAATCAAGTTTGACAAGGTCAACTACGTTCAACAACTACAAAATAACTTGCTTTTTGTATCCCAGATTTGTGACAAAGGGTTCAAGGTAGTCTTTGACAAAAAGAAGTGATATGTGTTGAAAAAGGAGTATGTAATACCGTAGGATCAAGTCTTAATGTCAGCTTCAAGATATAATGATTTATATGTCTTAAACCTATCAAAGGCCACCACAACCAATCATCAAGTACAATGCTTCTTGTCAAAGGCAACAAAGAAAGAATCCATCTCCTGGCATAGGAGAATAAGACACATTAATCCATGGAAGATGAATCTCTTAATCCAGAATGATCTAGTGCGTGGAGTAAATGTTAAGAACTTCCAATTACTGGATTTTTGTGTCGCGTGTTAGAAACGGAAACAGACAAAGAAGTCTCATAAGGAAAAGAAAGTTCACTCAATTGACCCTCCCTGCTGGAAAAGGACCTTCTTTCTTTTTCGACTATGATGGATTCTTTAAAATCCTTCAACATCCCTCTCTTCCCTCCTGAGGATGAGTTATTGACCAGAATGATGTACGATGTGTTAAACACACCATCACTAGACCTGACAACCTCAGTTTCACAAGGTGTGTCTTCTAGTTCTTAAGGGGGGAGCACTTGAAGTAAGTAACTCCTCTTCTGATGATAAATACATGGACAATGATTAGGTGGATCAAGGGGCATAGGTTCCGACTACTACAAGTACACAAACATCTGATGTTGATGCCTTTGACACTAGGACCCTCACACTCCCACTGCCTCAAATACTAAAACGGGTGTTCACAATCTAAATAATGAGATAGTTGTTCCCACCAATCCTGGATCACTACTAAATGTTTATCACCCTTTGGACAATGTCATTGGAGATGTTCGATGAGGAGTACAGACAAGAAATCAGCTATACTCAGCTGATTATGCCTCAGTAATGGAAAAAGGATATCTTCATGATGGTGCCTATCGATGTTTTGTGTCTCAATTTGATCCAAAATATGTAAGTGAAGCTCTAAACAACGAGGCATGGGTCAGTGCCATGCAAGAGGAACTTCTTCAATTCAAGAAGTTAGGGGTATGGATACTAGTGGATAGACCAAAAGTTGCTAAGGTGATTGGCACTAAATGGGTCTTGAAGTGCAATAAAGATGACCAAGGGGTCATAATAAGAAACAAGGCTCAACTTGTAGTTCAAGGATTTCGACAAGTCAGGGGTATTGATTACAATGAAGTGTTTGCACCTGTGGCGAGAATGGAAGCAATTCATATCTTCCTAGCCTATGCATCTTACATGAAGATTAAAGTTTATCAACTAGATGTAAAAAGTGCATTCCTTCATGGTGAAATCCGGGAGACAGTGTATGTCAGCCAACCCGAAGGATTTGAGGATCCATCTCATCGGGACAGAGTTTACAAGCTAGATAAGGTTCTCTATGGGCTCCACCAAGCCCCAAGAGCATGGTATGAAAAACTCTCAACTCATCTTGTGAAACACGGCTTTTGCAAAGGAGTGATTGACTATACACTGTTCATCAAAGAAAAGGATGGTGACTTACTGCTAGTTCAGATCTATGTTGATGACATAATCTTCGGTTCCAAAATGAAGCATTATGTAAAGAATTTGAAGCAGTAATGAAAGCTGAATTTGAGATGAGTCTCATGGGAGAGATGAAGTTCTTTCTCGGGTTACAGGTGGATCAGACACCAAAGGGGATATTTCTACATCAGTCCAAGTATGTAATCGATATTCTCAGTCGGTTCGATATGGAGAATAATTTGGCAGCTCGGACTCCACTGGCAACAAACCACGATGTGGCACCCGACGAAAATGGTAATCTGGTGGATGCCACCATGTACCGCGGAATGATTGGATCCCTTATGTACCTCACTGCTCACGACCTAATATCATGTACGCGACGTGTCTCTGCTCTAGATATCAGGTGAAACCGAAAGTCAACCATCTCATAGGAGTCAAAAGGATATTTCGTTATCTGAAGGGTACTCCAACACTTAGGTTGTGGTATCCTCATGATGATGACTTTGAGCTTACAGCGTATAACGATTCATCTAGATTACATCGCTCTGTCAACTTGTGAAGCTGAATACGTTGTTGTTGCAAGCTGTTGTTCACAAATCATCTGGATTCAACAGCAAATGCGGGACTACGGTTTGAAATTCTCTAACACTCCTATATTTGTTGATAATTCTTCTGCTATAGCCATAACTAAAAATCCTGTCAAACATCTAAGACCAAACACATCGGAATTAAATATCACTTTATATGTTATTGTTTTGAAAAGAATTTAATCGATGTTGTTAAAGTTAATACGGACTTTCAATGTGCTGACCTCTACACAAAAGCTTTTGATAAACCAAGATTTTTATATCTGTTAGAGGTCAACGACGTGAAATAGAAATGTGAAGTGATTCCAGAAGATGACAGTACATAGTCTGACGAGTAGAGTCAATTTTTATTTTATTTTATTTTATTTTATTTTATTTTATTTTATTTCTTCGCCTATTAAAATTCTAAACGCAGAAACATTTTCAGTTTTAGAATTTTAGGGGAAGAATAGGTTAGATTAGTATTAACTTGGTAGTTTTATTTAATTACTTAAGAAAATGAGGAAGGAGGACAGCTTAGCTAATAGGAAATAAATCAAATCCGCAATACTGATTCAACGAATTTGGAAAATAATCGTACACAGGGAACAGATCATTTGGGACATTAAAAGGTTTAACTACATATGATGCAAAATTCAAAGTTAAGTCTGAATAGTCAAAGCAAAATAAAAGGAAAGATGATAGGTAAACTAGTACACTACTATGGTAACATAGAGAAAGTAGACCTAGAGGTTGTTAGCGCATTAGATGATGTGTCGGTAGATTTGACACAATAGATAAGTAGACCTCATTGGTGATTTCAAGCTCAAACTAAGTTGTTCAACAAGCTGTGGGTTCCCATCTTATCACTAGTTAACACAATCAACGAAGTTCCAATAACGGGTGAAGAGCAAAATAAACTCCACAATTGTGTGTGAATGACCATAAAATATGAGCAAAGCACATGAAAAATGCACAAAGCAATCAAGGTAATAACCTATGTTGTTGGTGCGATTTGTGCAAAAAGAAAATAATTGCTCAAACAAGAAGATAGGTTGTGTGCCTCTCTGCTGTGCGGAGGCACTGACCTGAGGATAAGCATAACCTAAATATTCTAGAATCCATTGTTGTTTGGGCCTCTCTGTTGTGTGGTGGCACTGACATGAGGCTTAGCATCTCTTTGAAAGCTCTTAGAATAGTTTCTTCTTGTAATATACCCATAGACCGCTCAAAAATCTCCTGAGGAACGTTGATTACCATATAAGCGTGCGATCCACAAATGTTTCTTAAAATAATTAAACCTTAAATCATCACCAATGAGTGTCAAAATTTTGTGTATGGATTTAAGAGGATAAGTATACTGACAATCATCGTGAGCTGCAACTCTTGAAAGTCAAAATCATTATGTGCATCTTGTAGCTCTAGTATGATTTCTTAAAATTATTGTTGTCTATTAGTGAAAACAAGGATCAAGTATCAAAATTGTTTATTAAAGTGTCCCAAGTGAGTCTGATATACCTGTATGATTCCAAAATAAATCATACCAGAAATGATTAACTGGAATTGAAATTGTGATGTCCATGAAGTAAAATCAGTTAGAATTATTCTAATAGGTCATATTTCATCTCTAATCAAAAATACAAAAATATGTCTTGTTATTATTCTTATTTTCAAAGTTGTTCTATTTAGTTTTAGTAAATTGTAATGTAAGAGTCAGACTCAACAACTTGTTGAAATCTGTGAATCACTCACTCAAAAGGGTCACGTCTGAGGTGACCAAAACATTCAAAAGAAAATGAGTCACGTCTAAGGTGATAAATTCATTTTAAGCAAAAGGATCACGTCTGAGTTGCTCAACAGTGTTTTCTAATTAAAAAGGGTCATGTCTGAGATGATCATCGCTGATAATGTTTTATCTATTGTTAAAAGGATATGTTTTGAAAGTGCATAAGGTCAAATGAACAAGTCAGAGTCATTCGCACGACTAGACCATAAGTATGGACCGGCCGCACGAATGGAGCAATGAAATTGAACCAGTCGCACGATTAGATCATGAGTATGAGCCAATCACACGAATGATGGTGACCGACTGAGTCAGTCATCTGACTGAACCCCTGTCGCACGAGTGAAGCTGACCGAATGAGTCAGTCGCACGACTAAAACCTAGTCGCATGGCTGACTGTGACTGACTGAGCAAGTCGCACAATAGAGCCCCAATCGCACGAATCAAGAGTGTGAATAGGTTCAGTCACACGACTGAAGGAAACCCTAGTATAAATAGAGGGGGAGTCGGTCGCAGACACTCTTCACCCCCAAATCGCACCTAAATCGCACGATAACAATATTACTTTGCCCAAATTTCATATCAGTGATTTAGCACCCTGTTTGTGAAACTACTTACGCATCGTTTCTACAGGTAATACGAGACTAGATTCGATCAAAATGCATAGAATAAGCTAGCCCTAACGTTCAAATCGGTTCAAAACAAAACCGATACAAAGTCTTCTAAATAAACCACTAATCAATACTTAAACATCAAATTATTAAGCAGTAAGTGTTATTTTGATGGATTGCGAGTCAAATGAGACTAACCTGAACGTTTAACATCAAAGTATTGACCAAGAATCGATTGTACAGTACGGAACAGAGACGTATGCGAATGGACACACTAATGAACTTCAATCGCATGATTGAAATGGGCTAATGACTCAACCGCATGAATGAACCATGCGTATGAACTCAGTCGCACGACTGGTTCAACCACATAGAACAACATACGACTCAGTTGAGTTGCAGGTTCACTCACACGACTGAGCTCATTCGCACGACTAAGACTCAATCAGACTGTCCATTCACACGACAGAACAGAATGATTCAAGTTCATTAAAATTAAAGTGTCATTCACTTACACAAACTCTAACATTTACTTATCTTGTGTAATAGAAACATTGCGAGTCGATGGACTATGAGCACAAAGCATAACCTTTGTGCATATTTGGACGACACCTCCCGGAATGCCATTGATTTTGCTGGGATTATCGCCTTCCTACGGAGATCAAGGATCTTCAAGGCTATATCTACTCCGTGCTCACCTTATCGATCAATTCAGCAAGCTTTCTAGGAAAGCGTGATAGTCGACAGGTCTGCTGAACCACATCACATTAGGAGTACTATATTTGGTCAAGAGATATAGATCAGTGAGGAAGACCTGCGAAGGGTGTTAGAGCTGGGAGATGATGGTGACTGTCCTACCAGACTATATCCACTGACTGTCTGAGGTTGCTTTCTTCGGGCTAAGTACTCGGGGGACATAAACGCAGGTGTGCTCAACAAGAGCAACATGTGCCCCCAACTCAAGTATTTAGCCCATGTGCTACTAAAGTGCATTGCCTCGAGGAAGGGAGGATTTGATGAGCTATCTGATCAGATCTAGAATGCCTATGTGGCTCTGGTACTGAATCATCCATTCAGATTCTCATGGATGATCTTCAACTACTGGGTCGAGAACCTAGAAGCCAAGGGTAAGGAGAGCTTCTGTATGTACCCACAGTTCCTCTAGATGATTATCGACCAAAAGTTGCCCTCGCTGCCCAAAGAGATTGATGATGTAGTTACACTATAGGTCATGGACGATACCACACTTGGGAGGATGAAGGTCTACCGGGGCAAGCAGGTGAAGCCCCTAGTAAGGAGACTATTTGGGCATCTGGCCCAGGATGACTATATGGTGCCAGCTAGGAAGAAGTGGCGCCACGACGATAGTGACTGGGATGTTAAGCAGATTACTCTACCCTCCGATGACTCCGACGGTAATGACCACGATGCTGATCAGGGAGGTGATGGTCAGGGTGGACCCGAGTCTGCTCCCATTCACCCTGATTTCCAGATGGAGAAGGAGTCTAATAAAGAGCCTCTGGTGCAAACGGTGGGGAGCCGGGTCGTAGCCACGGAGAGAGGTCTCAGGGTGGTTGGTGGATGCCAAGGGGAGTCCGGGGATGCTATTACTGCTGATACAAATCCATCTTATACACCGGATCCGCCCAGCAGCCAAGGGGGAGCCACTGTGTCTAAGGGCTATTGGAAGAAAAGAATGGCTTACCCTTATGGTAAAAAGGGGAAGCGGCTAAGGTTTACATTGACCACATCCACTCCTACTGCCACTGCCACCACTACTTCCACTACCACCACTACTGCCACAGCCACCACCACTACCACACCCCCTACCACCACTTCCACTCTCCCATCCACCACTACTACAGCCAACCCTTCACTATCCACTCATATACCACCACCCATATTCACCATAGCCACCACTACCACCACCAGCCACCAAGTAGGACTATCATCCCATACCACATTCACCACAGGACCCACTCTACCCTCCATTGGGGTAGAGGAACAGCTAGTAGCACTAAACCTCATGGTGCTGAAGTTGTTAGCTGCTGATGAAGAGAAAATTGCTTAACTACGTCAGCTTGTGGAGCTAAATGCTACCCAAGAACAGCAGATTGCACAGCAAGCCCAACAGATTTCCCAACTCCAAGAGCGCAATGACCAATTAGTAAAAATGATTGAGGAGTTTGAGGCCTCTATAAGACGATCATGCTCAAACTAAAGGGATCGAAAGATGAGCCTCTGAAGATTAGAGAGGGTGATGATGATGATGAT
>BJCM01094696.1:0-11033 GCA_018326385.1 Flaveria bidentis
AACCTTTTATGATTCAGAACACGTCTAACAACTGTAAGCCTATATAACATGGTCATATATGCGTGTATTAATACATAATATAAATAGATATAATATTAAACAATTATAAACCTGTCAAGTTAATATACGTTAAACACTTTATTAATGAAATATTAAACATAATAAACACAATCAACCCTTAGCATTTCATTAAGTATCACATCATTACACATGTGTAAGACATATTACATTTAGATCAGGATCTAGGTACATATATGTATCAACAGGAAGGACTCATCAATATTTGCTTTAGGCTGAAAGCATGAAACTTCTCCTGAGTGAGATGTTTCTTGCAAATCCATCTTGTACATGTTCACTTTTCCTGGGAGCTCTAAGCAAGATATGCTTATGAGGAATGACCACCCCGGGCTTGAGAACAATCCACTCATGCTCAGTAAAGAGCATTATTGACTCTAATCACAAAATTGAGATACACTCAAAAGATTGTATACAAGTTCCTTAATAATTTGCCTTCTCAATACTTAGCTTACCATTTGTGACCTTGACCCTTCTAGAATTATAACCACCTTCATCTCCTCCAAAAGCAACTGGCCCTCCATCAATTCTATCAAAGTTTTAGAGTAGTGACCTATTATCTGTCATGTGCCTGGAATAGCCACTATCAATGATCCAGACATTATTGTTTGTCTTGAGTTGTTCCTGCACAAAAGGAATGATTAGTTACATTTGTAAACCTAAGCCTTATTGGTCTTGGGCTCATCAAAAGAAGTTGAATGTAATGAAACAGTAATAGATCCTATTGTTCTGATTTACGGATCTTTTGTTGTTGTTGATGGAGAACTTTCAGTCATTTGGTCTTTCTTTGTCTTTCACACCACCATTAGAAGTTTAGACTTGACCTTCAACACTTCAGAAGTTTTGATGACTTCAGAAGTTTTGATGACTAGACCTTCAGAAGATCTTGCTAGCACTGTAGCAGGCTTTAGTGCTTTGGAAGTATTCCCTTCTTTCGAGACTAAATTTTCTTCCAAAGGCAATTTTCCACTTACCTTCATTTTCATTTTTGGAGCTTCTAAAGGAAATATATTTTCCTTCTGAAGCTAGTTTCTTCTTGGAACTCTTTGAAGTCTCTTTCGTAGTCATATGGAGAGTACTTCTTGGATTGTAGAAATAATCCTTAACAAGATGAGAAGTACTCCCACACATAACACAGTTCATTTTCTTGTTCCTAAGGGCCTTCTTTTGAGAACAAGGCTGGCTTTGATCACTTTCCCTCTCCACCTTCAACTTTGGAGATGCTTAGACAGTTCTTTTAGGGTGAGAACTGCACTTGGAGCTGGATGGTTCAGGCTGTATAGTAGTGGTACACAGCTGATTAGCCTTCTTCTTAATGATGGGATGATTTGAACGTCAATCACAATTCTTTGTACTAGAATTCAAGTTATGTCTTTATTCTTAACCACCTTACAGAAATAAAGACTTGTTTCTGCTTAGAGTCAAAAGTGGCCTTGATCTCTTGAGCCTTCTTTACTATTATCTTGCTCTTTCTAATCAAGTTCTTTCATATAGACTTGGTCATCACAGTCTTCTTACTCTCCTCGGAAAGATAATGACCCTTATTTGAATCCTCTTCTTCACTCTTCTTCGAGGGATTCTCCACAATCACTTATTCATCTTCTTCAGTCAAGGGGTCTATGAGTGGAAGCTCATCTTCACAAGTTCCACACCTAGGAGATCTTACAGACAAGATTGTGTATGGAGGAGCTATCTCACTAGATCTCAGTCCCTGCTTATAATAGTAACAAACTTTTGCATGGAAGGATGAGGATATAATGTTCTTGAAGGTCTCTTCTTCAAGAACACATTTTTTGCCATTGCTTTGCTGATCAAAAGCTCAGCCTGGCATTCAGTCAACTTGGTTATGAGATGTTTGATCTGATTCTTATAATTTGTGTGCTCATGTTTAAGAACTAAAATGGTTTTCTCTAAGTCCTCTATCTTTAACTTATAGTCATTTTCAGCCCTTTTAAAATCAGATTTTAAGATATTTAAGGATTTAAGATCAGATCTCATCTCTAAGTTGTAGGACCTGTATCTATTAACTTTAGCAATAGATTCAGGTGTACAGAGATGTTCCAATACCTTTGCTTCATCATGGTCAGCCATTATTGCTTGGTTTAGAGATGCATCTTCCACCTAAAAGCTCTAGTTAAAGCTGCATTCTTCAACAGCAACTGCAGTTTGCTGTTTTGGCTTCTTATTCTAGGTGGCCTTATCAATGTAGTTTGATTTGGATTGTGCTTGGCCACCATATGTCCTTGGTTTCTTGCACTCATTACCAAAGTGTCCCATCTAGTTACAATTATAACACTTGACTTTGCTTTTATCCAGCCCAAACTTTCCACTGGCTGTATTGCTAGGAAACTTCCTTCATGTCCTCTTGTAAAACTTCTTGGCTCTATGAGTGAGAAGAGCCATCTGCTAGACTATTTCTATGTACTCCAGATCATTTAGATGGAAACAATCCAGGTCTTCAAGGGTCAATAGAAAGTTGCCTGAACTTTTATCAGAAGACATAAAGACTTGTGAAGAACTTGTCTCTTGGAATGGGCTTCTTTGAGTGGGCTTCTTTGAGTGTAGCTTTCTCTTGGTATCTCTAGGAAAGTGATGAAAGGACCCTTTTGTGAGTTATCAGGGTAGGATATAAGATGATATTGAGGTTCTATGCTATCCTTTTCAATCACATGTATGGCTGAAATCATTTGATTGCTGGAGTTACCAGATGAATCTTGTGTTCATCTCCATCTGGTATCCACTGAGAATGTCATACAACTTAGTCAAAGTAAGAGTCTTAAGGTTCTCAGTCCTCTTGATAACCATATAATATTGTGTCCATTGCCTAGGAAGTGAGGACACAAATTTCCTTACAATGTCCATGTTTTCAAGAGTCATTCTAACATCCACTAGAGTGCCCATAATCTCAACATAACTAAAGTATTATTGTGTCATATTTTCACCTGTCTTAAAGGTGAAGATTTCAAACTGCTGCTTCAGAAGATCATTCTTGTTCTCCATGGCTTCAGTAGAACCCTCATACATTAGTTTCAATGCATCCCATAGTTGTTTAACTGTTTTGCATTTCTTAAAACCTCTGTATACAGAGTTTGGAAGAGCAGTCTGAAGGGCTGTCATGGCTTTTTGATCAGTCTCTACTCTCTTTCTATCTTCATCAGAGTAGTCAGCCACCACCTTTAGAATCATACCACCTCTAGTAGTAGCTGAAGAGGTGCTTGGTACGTATGGTCAAGAGACAATAGATTCCCACATCCTGGAGTCTTGAGACCAGATGAGGCCTTCCATTCTTTGGCACCAAGTGTCAAAGTCTTCTAGGGTGATCAGTGGGGATTTTGTCATGGTTCCATTTTCCATATCAGCTTTAGTGAGAGCTACCATTTGAGATGTTAAGTATTTTGTGTGTGTGAGGGATCTTAAGATCGTGTGATCTTAATATTAAGAGCATGAAAAGCTCTGATACCAATTGAATGACCGTTTAAGGTTAGCCGTTTACAACACAATGAGGAGAGTTTGTTAGCACGCTTAACAGATCAAATGGGGGACTAGAAACCCGTTACAATGATACTAAGTAACACAAGTAATTAAGAAACAGAATAAAAACAATAACAAAAGTGTTTGGTTTTCAAGAATGTTGTATATTGCTCTTTAGTTCCTTACAAGTGTTTACAAGGCATTAACAAAGATACAAGGGACCAGAGATACTTTATACTACATCCTATAGCCGGCCATACTTTAAAAGCTAGTTGGATATATGATCTAGACAACAAAATTGTCTGCCTTTTGACTAGTGACTATGACATGTCATAGCTTATGTGACAACCCTAAAATTTAGTTAATATTTTTATAAAACTTTTATACACAAAGCTCTATATTTGTAACACCCAGTTATTTTTTTAGAGTCAAACAAAGAAGAATAAAGTGAAGAAAAAGAACGAAAAGATATGTTACCCAAGTTAAGGGGTAAAAAGTGTCAAGAAGGACAAAAGGTTTGAAAAAGTCGTTGTAAAAGGTGATGGCCGCCCATCACCTCCTATAAACCTTATATCTATCAGATTTTTGGGGAAAAGAAGAAAGAGAAGCAGAAAGTTTCGGTTCCTTAAAGAACAAGAAGGAAAAGTTTGAATTCAAGATAATAATTCATGATTTTTAGTGTTCTTAACCGGTTTTATCCTCGGTTGTGTGCTTATGTATGTTTGTATGTGTTCGGGTGTGTGTTTTGGTGGGTTTCTAGGCGGTTAAACTCAATTTCAAATAGGTTTGAAAGAAGACACACCTAAGAGACTGCTAAGGTGAATTCTAGAACCCCTATTTTACATGTTTTAACTGATTTTGGGGCCGGAAATGCATGTATTAACTTTTTATAAAACTAGGGTTTCATACCCGTATGTATGAATGTGTGTATGTTGCGGGTATGGTGTGATTTTGGACTATGTTCATGCTTGATGATGTTATGGTTGTGTTTCTAAGGCTTAGAATGTATGATTTAAGCTTAGAACATGATAGATGGTGTTTGGGGATTGATTATGATGAAAAGTGTGCCCTAGCCTGCTCATGCGCCCAAACAGTAGTTCATACGCCTAAGTTTAGAAAAACTGCTTAAGTGTTACAAATGCTGATGAGTAAGTCAATCCGGATGAACAAATGCGGATGAGTAAAGTCAATGCAGATGAACAAATGCGGATGAGCATTGACAAATGCGGATGAGTAAAGTCAATGCGGATGAACAAATGCGGATGAGTAAAGTCAATGTGGATGAACAAATGCGGATGAGAATTAATAAAATGAGTAAATTCAATGCGGATGAGCATTAACAAATGTGGATGAGCATTGATAAGTGCGAATGAGTAAAGTCAGTGCGGATGAACATTGACAAATGCGGTTGAGTAAAGTCAATGCGGATGAACAAATGCGGATGAGTAAGTCAATGCGGATGAGTAAGTCAATGCGGATGAACAAACGCGGATGAGCATAGACAAACGCGGATGAGCATTGACAAATGCGGATAAGTAAAGTCAATGCGAATGAACAAATGCGGATGAGTAAATTCAATGCGGATGAGCATTAACAAATGCGGATGAGCATTGACAAATGCGCATGAGTAAAGTCAATGCGGATGAACAAATGCAGATGAGCATTGACAAATGCGAATGAGTAAAGTCAATGCGGATGAACAAATGCGGATGAGTAAAAGAAATGCGGATGAGTAAAAGAAATACGGATGAGTAAAAGAAATGCGGATGAACAAAAAGAAATGCGGATGAACAAAAAGAAATGCGGATGAACAAAAAGAAATGCGGATGAACAAAAAGAAATGCGGATGAACACTTAAAATATTTTCTGACTTTTTGGGGAAAAGTGAAATGTAGGCTTTGACTTGGGAGGTTCCCGAGGGCTATGTAAGTTGACTTTTTGAGGTCATAGGTGTTATGATGGGCATGATATGATGTATGATTAAGGCTTATGCATGATGGTATGTATGATGTATGTTATGTATGTATGATGCCCTGTATGATGATGTTGACTGTGTATGTTGATGTTCCTTACATTGTATGTTTATTTTCCCATGGCTTTACGTTGAATGTTAATGAATGAAATGAAAAGTATTATGCAACGTAAAGTGGAAGATAATGAAAAGAGGAACATGATGAAAGAATGCATGCATTAATGAACGAAGGAAAGTAAAGTAAGTCTTGCAAGCCTTGTATGTGGAAACACGTCCAATGAAGGATGTTAGTTCAACGGTGTGTGGGTTAGCTACCCTAGAAAGATGCACACTGGGGTCTTTCTTTGTGATCAACCATTTGTATAGAACCTTTGTCGCTTACCCTAGATACTTTGGCCAGGCTGTTGTGCGCCATGACGGGGGATCTATGATAGACCTTGGTCCAGTATCCGCTTTATGCATGACGGTGGGTATAGCACATGCCAATGGTACACCTGAATTTACCCTATGTATTGTGGCCAGGCTGCTGTGCGCCATGACGGGGGGTCTATGATAGACCCCGGCCCAGTACTAGCTTTATGAATGACGGTGAGGTAAAGTTCATGGTTTTTTATGGAATGAAAAGAAGTAATGATGAACGTATGAATGAATGAATGAAAGTTAATGAATGAATGATGAAGATAATGATGATATTATCTATGTGTACGTATGATGTGTGATCACATGCAAAAACAAAGAACGGTTTTAATGAAAGTAAAGTATGTTTTACTTAAAACTAGAACTCATTCAGCAACGCTGACTTTTTATGCATTTTCTAGTTGGCAGGTAAAGTTGCTGAGGATGGCACGGGGCGGCTACTTGGCTCTTTTGGATGGAATTCTTTTGTTTAATGTTTTTGCATTGTAATGCGAACAAATGATATTGTGTAACGAATATTGTATTATTTTGCAAAAGCATTCTTAATGAAAATGTTGTTTTTAATGTTTCCGCTGCAATGTTTATTTCAAGTTAATGTAATTATAAGTTTTATGAGCAATGATTGGCCAGTTGTAAGCGTCCCATGAACGGGGCCTTATAATATTTTACTAACTCTATATGAATTTTACATGTTTAATATATATGTATATGTGTTGAACTTATGCATGCTTGCATGCATGCATGAAATATATGTATGCATGTATCTAAATACACAACCATTTACCAAACATTACATAATCAATGTACCTCAACCACGTAACACCAAACATACACCAAATAAACCAAGATACAATCCAACTAAACACCATACAATGCAACATCAAAGAGAACTTAGCATCAAAACGAAACTAATTAAACCTTAAACTCTTATACACTAGCTAAAGCATCACACACACTCCAAACTCGGTTCATTAGAACAATTAAGCAACCCGATTAATAACCTAAACAATTGCATTAATGAGATGATGACTCACTACTCCCTTTTTGTCGACACCTAGCAACCAAACACCAAGCACCATCTTGAGCATGCCATCTTGCAAACCTACATCTAGACCTAATGATGAGAAGCTTCACTACTTGAAGCTCACTCACTATAACCAAAGCCATCACTAATCTCTCGGTCACTACCACTTCATCCGAGTACCATCATCATCTTTACCCTCGGTCACCATAACAAACCGTGTACCACCATCATCTTCGCCCACCCTCTTCGTTTTCATATCAATCAACAACATCCAAGCTTCGTATAATCACCATCTTCCAAAAATTATGTTGCAAGAAATCAAGAACATCAAAACCAAGCATAACAATTAGATTCACCAAGGATTAAAAGCTATCATCAACCTGTTTTCATCCTCTTCTTCTGTCAAAATCAAGGTTTCGTTCTCTAAATCTATAGCTAAATAAGTTTGTAAAATATATGTGTGTTATAACAAACGCATATAACCAACTCTTTTTGATTAAACATTCAAGTTCTTCACCAAAACCTTATAACACTTCAATATTACCAATAAGCAATAAGAAAAGTTTTATAAATCTGAATGGAATAGATAAATATTAAGAAATTATATAAAGGGATTACTAATAAAGGGTTAAATTTATATGCAATCTTGTTAAATTCGGTTTATTATATAAATGACTGTGATTGTGGGAACAAACATTGTAAAGATATTTAGAATATTAAGAAATAATATTCTACAAATTTTGATACAATTACTATAGGTAAAATAATTTAAATAATTTTTTTAATTTATTAAAAGAAAATTCCCAACCAGACAATCTGAAAGTAGTAAAAATCTGGAAACATTATATGATGTATCTTATGTTCCATATGACATGTAAAACAAGTTTCATGACCTAATTCCTAAATATACAAGAGAAACAAATTTTAGAAGAATCTATAAATCAAAAATTGGGAAAAATACTTAAACTACGAGATAAATTATGAACAATTTATACAAATTATTATAAATAGATTAGAACAGATTTTATGAAACTTGGAATTTTTGGATCTAATCTGCTATTTTTACCAAATAATATCAGAATAAGAAAAATTATTAAAATAGGGTTCTTTTACGACTTCGAACTTCAGAAACTTTTGAAACATTACACATGTTGATATGTAAATTCTGATAAATTTTGGTAAAGTTTAGAGACCTGTAAGTAGTTTTGCTAATTTATTCGAATATTATAAAATTTTCAGAAAATAATCTGTAAATAATTAACTTATGAAATTTTGATATAATTTATTAGATTTTTGTATACATCTACTGTAAAATTTTCGTGACATACAAATATGTATAGCTACTATACTGATATTTTTATCTGAGATGCTGAAAATTTTGAAATATTTCTATAGGAAAATCTACCGGAGTGGTGAGAATTATAGCCCTATTTTGGTATTTATAAAGTTTTTGGGGGAAAAGCATATTTTTTTAAGAATTGATGTATGTGTATAAGATTTTTGTGTTCTATTGTCATTATGATGCAACCATTAGTTCGGATGTAGAACCGTCTTATATATAGGTAACGCTACTTAGGAACTTATTTCTTGTACCAACAGGATGAGTGTTGTGATGCTATATTATCTGATTTGTGATTTATATTGTGACAAAAATAAATCATTTGTTTATAAGTAGGTTTGGTTGTAATTATTTTGCATCAATATATAAGTTTTGATATGATATTAAACCTATGATCTCACCAACTCTTTGTTGATTATTTTGAGTGTGCTTTTTCAGGAAATCATCATGTCTAACAACAAAATGTTCTCTTTTGATGTGTATAATGGTTGGGGAGAAGTCATGGGGAAAGTTAGTGTGAATCTAACTGTTAATTTGTACGATCTCAGTCTAATGGTAGATGCTCATTTCGATCGTTACTAAAGATAAGGCAGTTAGATAATATGTTTTGTAGTAGGATTATGTTATATCAAATTTTGACTACTTATGATATGATGTAATCTTAACTTTAAATTATCTATGATTATGTGATATATTTGTTATGACATGTTATAATGAGTTAAATTATTTATTATTCTTGATCATTGTGTTCTGAACAAGTGAGTCACATCCAACGCATTTCACACTTCCACCGGAATGTGACAGGTTGGTATCAGATCCATTGGTTATAGAGAATTAGGTACTATAAAATACCTAGACAATAACCATAAGCTGAAATTATGATAAACAATATATATGATAAATACATATATACATGATATGACTATATGTGATTTTTATGATTACATGCATATCTCAAATAATAGATTAAAAGTATGTGACATATAGAATATTTATGAAAATATGTGACTAGTTGTTTGCCAAAAATTTATAAACAAATTTTTGCAGTTATGAGTTCGGATAATTACCACAGTGAGACTAACCCTTCTGATTGCTCAGACCATAGCAACTTTAAGAAAATAACACATGAACTAGAACCCCATCAAGATATGAAAAATCCTTAAATTGAAGTTGAGAATAACTTTGAACAAAAATTTTACGTCCGACGTGCACTAGTAACAGTCGGGGGATATACAATTAAGACCCCTAGGAAAAAGATACGACGTGGAGACAGATTCTTGGCTAAGCAAGATTAAGACATAGGAATACAAAATTTTGATTCTTCCAAGGACGAAGAAAAAGAAACTAAAAGACAAAAGCTGGATAAGGATCGAACGAAGACAGCCCAATAGACCCTTAAAAAGCTTAAAAAATACAGCAAGGAATCCGGAAAATCCAGAAGGATGTCAACGAATTAAAGGCACCCAAGAATAATATCTTTACAAAGATATGGAACTGGTTTCATGAAATTAGAATTACTTTCTAAAACTCTAACATATCAAACCCTTAGAAAATAAGAACTTATTGATATATATATATATATATATATATATATATATATATATATATATATATCGTGTTTGAAATCATTATCTGTTATGTGTTAGACAAATTATATTGAGGTTATAAATTTTGACTTTTAATATAAATCATAATTAATTATAGTGAATCATGCCACCGAAAATAAACACTCAACCCGTGAGAAGGACGGCACGAGTAGGACGACCCAGAATCAAACTTGGAGAAGAAACTCCTATAAACACTACTATAAATGAGAACGACAGGAATTCTCAATTTAGTATCTCAGCAAATGGAAGCCACTATGCCAACTTTAATAGATCAATTACAACAAAACCTAAACTTTGGAGCCACATCCCACGGCAACGAAGAACCAGTGGATGCCAACATAATGGAAGAACAAGAAGAGGAAATAATAAATGAAGTTAGGAAGGGATGCTTTTACAAAACCTTCATGTCATGCAGACCCTGGGAATTCGATGGAAAAGGAGAGGCTGTACAAGGCCCTACGATGGCTGGACGAGATGGAATCAACCTTAGAAATTAGTAATTGTGCCAACAATAACAAAACCCTATTCGCCTCGCATTCACTAAAGGGAGAAGCACAATCCTGGTGGATAATGGAGATGCACACAAAATGAAGGCATATGAATGGGTTAAGATGGGAAGAATTCAGAAATCTAGTAATTGAGAAATATTGCCCCTATAATGAGATAGAGAAATTGGAAATTGATATCTTAGCACTAGTATATTACAAAAAAGATAGAAGTACATAAAGTAGAAAGAAATAGACTTAAGACCTCAATGTAAAGTTTACAAAAAGCATGGACCTTTCACCAACTTGAAAGTTGGTGAGTCAAATAGAGTTGTAGCGGAAAGGTGGTCTAGTTTTATGGTAAAAGTACATCAGATAATAGCATGTACTTTAAAGACTTTGGAAGAAATATGTCTTCAAGTGTTGGCTTCGGAAGACTTTGTCTTGTAACCTCTGAGGACTTCATGTTTTGGGTTCGAAAGATATTGGTCTTGGCTTTAGAAGATTTCACACTTAGAATGTTTTCTAAGGTAGAGTATGAAACTTCCAAAGCATTCTACTTCAGTACTTTGTACATGTATGCAGGACAGAGTATTTAGATGTTTTGGGTTGCATCAGCCTTATATGAATCTTTATATATATA
>BJCM01094702.1:0-11855 GCA_018326385.1 Flaveria bidentis
TAAAGTATGGTCAACAACATGGCTCTTTAGGAAGAAGCCATGCTGTATCAGAAGTCTGCAGCGGAGTGTCAGAGACCATACTTGTGTCCAATGGTTCATAGCAGTGTCTTCCGAAGGTTAGATGGCTTTGAAAGAGTAAGTACTTCCGAAGCCACTTATACTTCGGAAGAGGCTGCTTCTTCCAAGGCTTGGAGACTTCTTCTTTTCATCATACTTCAGAAGTAGTCTATACTTTATTCTTCTAAGTCTTGAACTTCGGAAGTATGCACTTGTCTTCGGAAGTAGAGTTTTGTCTTCGGAAGTTGGTCTTTCCCTTTGTCTTTGGAACAACTCTACAACCTTCGGAAGTTCCATGTTAAGCTTTGGAAGCCTTTGCATGCAACACCAAAATAACTTAAGTGACATAGTTTTTGGTTGCATTAGCCTTCTTCTTGATCCAACAGTGTTCCAGCCCCAAAATCAGTCAAAAACGTTTAAAAAGAGGGGTCCTAGAACTCACATTAACAGCCTCTTCGGGTAGATCTTCCTTTGAACCCGTTTGCTTCAAACTTCACCACAAAACCCACTTGGAATCGGCTCTTCACCTCGTTTCTTCAAGATCTCGAAAGTTCTGCCCTTTCTCCCTTTTTTACATTGAAAGCCGACTAAAAATGGGGAGAGTGAGGTGAGAGTGGACAGCCATGCCCCTTTACACCCACTCTTTCAAAGTTTTGTCCTTTTTTGCAAAATTGGTCCCTCAACTTGGGCTTTATTTATTTTCTTTTTTTCCCTCCCTCACTTTATCCTTATTTTCTTTGACTAAAAATAACCGGGTGTTACACATGTGATGATCATGGTTCTTGGAAGCATAAACATACCATGATCATGGAGGACCACTATGAAGATTATTGTTATAATTAGGGCTAGTGCTGTAGCACTTTGCTCTCCATATTGTACGTTTACTTTCAACTACAACAACCTCTCTGTTACGTGCAAGATTCTATAATCGCACTACATGCATCACTTCATCTTTCGATTTAAAATACATTCCAACACGAATTTCTTTTGAATTTTCATTCCATATATCAATATGGTCTTCATCGTCAAAATCAGTAGCTTTATAATATCTTAACTCTGGTATCTTTGGAATAGTTCACCTCCCCGTAAGATCCTGGATTAACACCATAATTATAATTGTTTGAAACTCCATAATTGTTGTTGTCATCATCACTGGATTCTTCTTGTGATGGAATGAGTTCAGTATCTTCACTGCTGTCTAAACGACCATCATCCGACTTATCAAAACCTCCATTATCATCATTGACTTAATGATGATAATTGGTTGACGGACCGGCTTGATAATCATGCAATCTTGCATTGCCTTGATGATAAGAATTGCTTGACAGATCGGGTGCTTGAGATACAGAGAAACCGCGTACAAGATCCATATAATTGGATTGTTGTACATACATTTTTGGCTCAATGATAACATAAACATTTGCTCGAAAATTTTCAACATTTTCTCCCAAATAATACAAAATATCTAGACTTGAGTCATTGAAAATTTCAGAACTTTGAGAAAAACCAACATATGAGTAATATAATTTTAATTTCAAATTATAATACTCTTTTTTGAACCTGAAGATGATTATAAATCAAATTTACAAACTCTTCCTATGAAACTCTATTACGAAGAATAATAGTAGAACTTTTAGTAGAAATATCACATATGATATTTCTATTTTCGAATGAAATATCACCACCCCAATATATTTGTAAGAAAATAAGGCCGAGACATGATAATGATTAGTTTTTTTAAAAGTATGAATTCAATTTAGTATGCAGATTTGAGTGAGTTCAGGTTAAATGTATGGGTGGTATTAGTTTGAGAACCCGCCTTTGCCAAGGGCGAGTTCTCCATAAAATGGTCAGCATAGTCACATCAAGCACATCAAGCAGCATGGTCACATCAAGTAGAAGCAGTCAACAGGAGTAAAGCAAAACCCATCCCTACCAGGGGCGAGATCCCTTTAAGTCATACCCAGTAAAGATTTTACCCTCTTGTCGCTTCTCTCTCTCTCTCTAAAAACCTTATTTTTTAAAAAAAATTCGACTATAAGAAGATTTGCAAGAAGAAAAAACTTTTTACGCCTGTAGGAGTGGATGGTTGTTCGGTCTCATCTCACATGATTAATAGTATTTGATTAATAATATAATACTTAATTTAAATAGTATAAATATAAATAAAGAATATAAATTTAACGTTAATTAAAATTATTATAAATAAAGTAATACTCAATATAGTAAATTTAATCATATGTATTAACTTATGTATTAATTAAAATAAGTTTATTAAATAAGTACAATTTAAGTACACTTGGATAAAAGACTTATATATCATATGCTTAAATATGTGTTATAAACATAAAGTCTATATCAAAAAATTTAAAAGAATAGAAATTATCAATTTAACCATGAGTTTTGTATTATATAACGGTAGTAAAAGAAATTTGAGAAAATATCTTTATGTCCTTAACGATATAAAATATTACAAACAACTTCCGCGACGTGATTTGGAAAATTCTCACCGATACCATTCGTCAATTTTGTCTTCCTTCGAAAGATACATAGAAATAAAACTATCAATCTTTTCAGATTCTGGTGTGGCTACGAATCGATACCTTGCCTCATATCCGTAAATGATCTTATACACAACCGATCACTTCGATTCACAGCGGTTTTAGGGTTTTCATATGAGATTCTGATGGATTTCCAGAAGAAGAGGATTCAGTTACTTGGTTTTATCATCGTCGTTATTGCCCTCAGTTTCACAGGTATCCATCGATTATTATTATCACTCTCTACTGTTTACATTTTTCAATATCTTGCAATTTGTTGGTCTACCTTCTTCATTTTGTGAAAAAAATTAGAAAATTGATATGAACTGCTGAAGGGCACTGAGATAATACATCTTAGAACTAAATTTAGGGAATTTATTGTGCAAGATCTGAAAAAAGTCATGATTCTGCCTTTGAAGTCATACTTGCTGATTTTAATTTTGATACTCATGTGGATAAGAATATGAATGAATCTGCAATACGGTTGCAAGATTAGAGCTTATCCTCTACATTGGAATTTGAACCTTAGGTATTTAAGATCATGAAGTGGATATTGTTCTGCTGTTAGTTTTTGGTCTGGGATGTTTGTATTTGATCTTGAGTTAAAACTTGAGCAATGGTAAAGTCATTTGGGGTTGAGTGGTGAATCTTTTTTTGAGGTTAAGGTATTGAGCCTTGTCTATGGTGGATTGATGTAAATCATTTGTGTAGATTGTAGAAAAAAGGAGTAGGTTAGATGGGTATGTGAATTGCCGTTTTATGAAGCAAAGCAAGGATCTTACTTTTTAGTGTATGGGGTCCTTGGGACCAAATTGGGATGAAATTTTCATTCAAGAACAAAAAAAAGGTGACTTGAAGGAATAAATAATGACGTGAAGTTGAAGCTCACTGACAAATAGTCGAGACACTTTTCTAATCACTCCAAAAACAATATATAATCCATGATCTTTTTTTATGCTTTTGAAATGGCATTGATTTTCCAATGTTATGCTATGTCTTCCCTTTTCTCTCTATGGAATGTGGACTTTATTATTGTATTTATTTATCTTATTCTTTTTGTTAGCCACGGGGGGTAAAAGTATGAGTGTTTGTTGTTGAATTACTAGTTTGATGATCTTGGTTGTTGAAATGATGCTTTAGAATATGCTTTGACTTGTTATTTAAATGCATATAATGTGTAATTTCTATTGGATTAACATAGAGTAGGCAATAAGATACTTCAAAATGTAATAGTCGTTACTAAAAGTCAATCTTTCTTGTTGGTTGTTGCATAATTGACACATTTTAAGAGCTAAATTGTTGGAAAAAGGCCTAGCAGCATAAATTAAATCATCTCTACTTGCAACATCTTGAAATTTCATACTCTTACTAATAACATGTTACATAGTTAGAATTATATTTTACAAGTGAAATGGGATAGCTGATAAATTTGTTTATTACTAATTGAAGATACACTTAATAGCTTACTCTATTTAAGGTTAGGATATTTGGGAGGGCGGGTTGCAGCTTTGTAGCCTTGAGGTCATGGGTTCAAGTCATGGGAAACAACCTTTATCGTAGGGTAAGGCTACATACATTAGATCGTGAGGCTATCCGGCCTCTATGCAAAGTGGGAACTAAGTAGGAAAACCAATGTAAGCCTTTTTTACGCCTTAAGGTTTAAGATATTTGTTATGAGTCAGGTACGTGTTGCTCCCAAAATTAGACATATAATACGGTAGCGTAAAAAGAAAGGGAGGAAACGTTGGAAGGTTAACAATAACAGAGTTAAAAAAATGTGCAATGTGAACATAATGACTAGAACGTAGTAACAACAAGTACTAGATTCAGTTAAGCGAAATGCCTTTTGAACTATGAAATTTTTATGGGACGTAAACATAAATGTTTATTACAGTGGTGTGAATGATTAACAATAATTAATCCTACTATGGAAATGATGATTATAATTCATGAGAATTTATGTTTTAGAATAAGGATCTAGTATTTAAATTAAGTATCCTTTGAGGTTTACATGTGTCAAAAGAAAAAACTACGAGGGACCAAATTTAAATAGAATGAATTATTTTTTTAAAATTAATTGTTGATTAGATTAAAGATGGAAACGGAAAGAAAAAACAAAAATAATATATTTATTTTTAGAAAAAAATCATTAATCAAAACATTGATATGCATATATATTTTAATTATAATACAATAAAAGATACGCATAAAGAAAAACAAAATATATGATACGGAAGAAGTTAGTCAAAATAGTTAAACATTCGGCAAGACTCTCAACAAGAACTCTGACAAACCTCAACATCCTTTGTCATTAAAAAATAAATAAATAAATAAATAAATATACTTATGGATTTTTCCATTCGGTACCCACCAAAGAAAATTCAAGAAAATCAAGGAAAAAAGAAAGTGATAGTTAGATAGATCGAAGTCAAATTAGTGACTTGGTGAGCATAGACATTGGTTTGGCAATGTAAGCCAATAACCCATTATGAACACGATTCTAGCAATAACCCATTTGATAGTTTGCATAGACATTGGTTTGGCAATGTAAGCCAATAACCCATATCTTCAAAGTTCGACTTGCTTCTTTTTAAGGTAAGCCAATAACCCATTATGAACAACTATCATTTAACTTTGTTGAATGATGGTTGTTTAGAAAGAGGGGGGGGGGGGTTGAAATTACTTGCAAAAGACAAGATGTGTGAAGCTGGTTCAATGGCGAACGGGCATAAACCTGTTTCAACACAATTCTAGTAATAGATACATGCGTTGATTGGTTTGGCTAATGCAGGTCGTGAGATAAAACAATAGACTTTTGATAGTGAGAATGACACAAATGGTCGAAGATGATGATCGATAGATTTTGTAACTAGATTGGGTAATTTCTACATATAAGCATTTTTCACATAGATTTCAATCTGAAAATGATTTAGAGAATTTTCACATCTTCGATCGTTTGTCTTTCCCATCAGAATCGGCCTCACTTTCTTTTGGGTCGTCGGTAACTCTTGTCATTTCTTGTCAAAGCAAACTATCAAAAGTCTATTGCTTCATGTCACGTCTTGCTTTGGTCAAACCGATTGATGCGTGCGTCATCCATTGTTACTAGAATGATTGTAAACAGGTCTTTTTATTCGCCATTAAACCGGGTGCACAATTGTCTTCTTTAGGCATTTTCTTTCTCGCTTTCTACCACCCGCCGTTCATTAAAATAGAGAAGGAAACAACTAGTCATAGTTGTTCGTAATGGTTTTGTGGTTTTTCTTAAAAAGGCACAAGTCGAAGTTTTGAAGATGTAATTGCAGATCGTTGCCGTCTCTCCTAGTTGACTGTGTTAGGATTCAAGCGGCGTAGCGAAACCAACACACAAAATACAAACGCCATGCAAATAGAAAATATATGAGACAAGGATTTAGCGCGATTCAGTTAGTATGACCGACATGCACAGGCTGCAACTAGGGTTTCTTACAAAGATTACAAATACATGACTATATATAACAACTTAGTGAACAAGAAAACTAAGCATGGGTCTAAGCCTAAAGTCTTCACAAGTCCAACAATCGGTTTAGCTATGATCTACCTCACTATCACTTCTATTAGCCGAGATATATGTAATTATGAGATGTATATCATTAGCCAATTTATAGGCTAGTTATTTAGGAATGATTGGCATTGTAAATCCTTTACATGTTTAGATAAGGATGGATGTACTATAAAGGCCTTTCCGAGTTCTTGTTTGATGACTTCTGTACCAGTCTCAACATCCGTGCACCTTCTGCTTTGACTACGGGGGTATATTAGCTGAGATATTTGTATTTATGGGATGTATATTATTAGCCGATTTATGGGCTAGTTAGTTAGGAATGATTGGTGTTGTAAATTTGTTACATGTTTAGATAAGGATCGATGTACTATATATTCAATGGAAATCAATGAGAAGGGCATAGAATCGAATACTAAATAATATCTTCCTTTTTCTTCTTGTTTTTCTTGAGTTTTCATTAGTGGGTACCGAATGGAGAGACCTGTAGGCCTATTTCTACTCGAACTTAGGTGTGTGTATATATATATATATATACACTTTTTATTGACGAAAAGATGTTAGGGTTTGTTGGAGTTCTTGCAGAGAATCTCACTGACTGTTTAACAATTTTGACTAAGTTTCTTTCATATCATAATTTTGTTTTCCTTTATCTATATCTTGTGTTATATTATAGTCATAATATATGCATATCGTTAATTTGATAAATGATTTTTATCTAAAAATATAATATTTCCATTTTCGTCTCTATCACTCTCCAGTCAACAATTCAAAATTTTAAATTTAGTTACATTCTATTTACATTTTAATCCATCATATGTTCTTATTTTGACACATATAGGCCTCAAAGTATATCTAAAAAATACTAGATCATTATTATAAAAACTTAAATTCTAAGGTGTTACATTACTTCAATTGTGATCCGAAAGTGTGGCAGTGTTAACTTATGTGGAATAGTGAGTAGTCTTTTGTAACATCTAGTGTATTTTGTAATTGTTCTATGGAAGTGGTCTTTGTTTAAGTAGTTTATATGTGTCTTATCACAGTTTAGAAGCGGAAGTGTCAGAAAACATTAGGTTGCAACTTCATAATTGTTAAATTCATTTAGTTTTTGACATAGATGATATCTAGGGCCTACCCTCAAAATGGTCAAGGCTTTATAATCTACACAGATTCCAGCTTGTGTTGAAATGTGCCAATGCAGTAATTATAAACTTTGCGATTAGAAGTTGGAAAAGCATCTTTTTGATGTGAGGAATTCGTTAGAGTTTTGAACTTGAGACTTAATAGTTGACATTTGGAAGTCAAAGTACAAATCTAATATGCCATGGATTAGAAAAGTGTATATCTAGCTTCATTCATAGAGGAAGCAACTAGTAGGCATTTGGAAGACCTATGATGCTGCTATACTAATAATAAAAATCTAAAGCTTTAAGCCAATTAATCTTTAAACATGCTTTTTAGGTGTGTGTGTGTATATATATATATATATATATATATATATATATATATATATTAAGAGATCTTTCTTTTTATATAGTCTAGATGCCTCCTTTCTACTTATTATTCCTTGTTCTGCATGGATATTAGGGTCATTGGTATCTCAAAAGTGGGTTATTTTCAGTACTTGTGAAACGATCTAGGTTTGGTTCAATATGTTGATTATGCTTACAAAAAGAATATCATTATAACAATAATATGGAATCTGAATGAAAATGATTTAGGGAATTATCCACTAATAATAGTTTGGAGACTTTCATCATGTTTACCCTTTCCTTTTTCCCCATTTGGCTAAATTCTTGATTGTATCCGCTTCCTCTTCAATAGTAAATGATCAAACTTTCCACCTATATGAAATTTTGTTCCTGACAATTTTATTTTATTTTACTTTTTAGCTGAAAAATTTAGGCAAATAGTTGGAGAAACTGGAGCATCCCAGAGTGGGAAATTTACTATTTTCAACTGTTTTGACGGGGGTTCAGGAACAGTAGCATGTCTAGTAAAAGAAGGCGTGAAATTATATACATACAATATAAGAACAGTCCATGTTGAGATAGCAAGAAATAAAGCAATTGAAGCATCACTAGCTGATGCAATTGCTCAAGGTATGGAACCCAAAGCTGCTGCTAAAAAAGCCCAACAAGATGGAGCCAAAGCTGCCAAACAAGCAACCCGGAAAGCCAAACGGATTATAGGCCCAATTATTTCTTCTGGGTGGGATTTCTTTGAAGCCATTTATTATGGTGGAACAGTTACAGAAGCTTCTTTAAGGGGCACAGGAACACTATTTGGAACCTATTTTATAGGGTACTTAGGGGAAGAAAGATTTGGTAGATTCGGGTATTTGATTGGAAGTCAATTTGGGAGTTGGATTGGAGGTAGGATGGGGTTGATGGTGTATGATATAGTCAACGGTGTCCATTTCTTGCTTCAACCTGGCCAAACAGAGGAGAATGTAGGAGATAAATCTGGTTTTTTCCAGGCTGGTCAAATCGAGGAAGATATAGGAGAACGAAATGGCTATGGGGGTTCTTTTCTTGAAACTTTTATGGGTTTTGCGGGTTCATATATGTCTGAAACTTCTAAAGATGTTAGCTCTCAGATCGTTGAGGAGGCTGACACTTACGAACCGCCAGTTTATGAAACCTTCGAATCAAATGAAGAACTTTGATGAGGTAAATGCCGTTTGCAGTTTAAATACTTATTTATTTGAAATATTTTATAATCATAGTACATGTAGAACGATTTGTTAAACTCAGATGATATAAAGATCTAGAGACCTTTTGTTTCTATAGATACATGTTAGCCCTTGGTTTGCAGGCATTATATTACTGTAACTAGATTCTAGATTGAAACTCCTTTTGGAAATTTGGTTGTCATTGACACTCAGATTGGAGTTAGATTCCCTAACAATGCCTTAAATCATGCAAATTATTAAATATAAATCCTAGGTCTGATTTTGAATGCCTATTTAAGCCCCTGTTTGTCAGTAACTCAATAACATCCAATATTTTTAATTTTCATTAAATTTGGTTGTAAAACAATTTGTAGTGAACAAAGGATTGATCTAGAGGTAAGAATTCTAGAATATGTCCTACTGAATGGGAACACAAAATGTTGCCAAGATCATGTAAAAACTATGCCATTGACTTTTTCTAATGACCACAACCGAAAGGGTACCCTTGGTTCAATTCATGAAATCAAATTTCCGTAAGTATGGCGGTGAAACCCTTGGACCCATGATAGGAGAACCCAGTGGATCATATTGATCACAAGTGAGATCACGACCTTCAGGGGCATGATGAAAAACCTTAGAGATATTCGAAGAGTGTTCTACAACAGCCTAGTCGTTCTTAAGACTAGAGGTATGTGGATTAGTACAATTATTGGCATATTCAAGATTCCAAGAGAGATTGGGTTTGTCGATTGCTGTCGTAAACGACCACAAAGGCGAAAGTAGATGAGAGAAAGTACTCGATGAACGATGATTGAAGGTTGTAGCATCTTTTGGATTAAGACATCATTAGATTTGTACATTTTTGAAGCAGAATTCGGCCAACGCGTTGACTTGGTACAAAAGGGCCACAGACTGGATGCTTAGTTCGTGTGTGGTAGGTGGGTTTGGTAATTCTGATGCTATTTCTTTCTCGTGTATTTTTTTTATTAGAATGACGTATGTTGTATCTGTTGCTCGTAGTGCTAGTAGTTTTTCAAGCAAATGCACATTTCCACTAATAATTGGGGTGAGTTTTGTCGTCCTTAGAAATACCACAATGTCACTCATTGAAAACAAGGATTTCGAAGCTATCTTAGAAGCTTAGATATAAACAATCACATACGTTCATAGAATAACTAGATTTCTCAAACTTTCAAAAGTAGTTTCAAAATCATTTTCTTAAATTGGTTGTTATCTTAGAAGCTTAGATATAAACAGTCACATATGTTCATAGAACAACTAGATTTCCCAAACCATTCAAACTGGTTCAAATCTATTTTCTCAAATCGGCTTCACCCAAACCAGTCGCAACAATAAAATATACAAACAGGTTCCCATCTAGCGGATGAATATGATTGCAAATCGGCTCCACCCATACGGCCATACCTGTTTCTGTATTGGTTTTGGATCCGGTTCAGTTGTAAGTGAAAGCGTAATACAATAATAATACATGGGCATGAGCTAATTGGGCTTATTTCAAGTTGTGCTTATTTTTTAATGTTTATTACGTTTACACATGCGTTGTTTACACTTGAATGGTGCTACATTTGCAATTCAAGGTGAGTATGTTATTTACTAAAACCTGACCCTTACAAATTATCATTTATCACAGTATATTTTTAAAGTTATTCTTTCACCCATTGAATTTCATATCTAATCCGATACTAATAATTGTTTACATGTGTGACACGTGTTATCACTTATCACTGCATGTTTCTTCACACTCATTTTTCCAGTTAAACAATTTATTTAAAAAAATCAAATATTAATTTTTAAAATTTTTTATTTCTCCCTTATATTATAAATTTTAAGTTCTTAAATAAAAATTACTAAAATCATTTTTTCATTAAATTAAAACTAAGTATTTTGATTTAAAAATACCAAAAACATTTTTTTAAACTATGATTTTTTTTTAAAAAAAAACATAATCTTTTTAAACAAAATATTTTAAAATCAATCATTTAAAAAAAGAGGTTCTACATAAAACCATTTTTTACAACATAAAAATTCTAAAAAGTTAATTAAACCTGGAGTTTAAACAACAAGATACTGATAAAAAGATATATATTTTCTAAACTATAATTTTTATAACGAAAGTTTAAAATATAATAAAAATATATCAACTAATCAAAATAATTACTTACATGTAATTTTAATTATATCTTATATAAAAATATTGTTTTATAGTTTCTAGCTCTTCATTAATACATATTAATATTTTTTATTCAATTTATATAATACAATGAGTTATAGTTTATTAGTTAAATGAAAAAAATAAACCTATGTTTTTATCCCATGATATTGTCAGCCTATCATGAATTGGATGCATGCTATGGTCTTCATAAAATATATACATGATGCACGATTGGATGATATACATGTATGGCCATGACTCATGATAGGTTGCATGCTTAGAATTATTTACATAGGGTGTGGATAAAGGAACACCGTGTCAATGATACAGGGACGTTCTTTGATTTTTTTTCACGGCCCGTGAAGACTTTTACAGACCGTGTCACACCCCGACTAAAGCGGCGGAACATGCCAGGGCGCAACTAAGATTGTTCAAATGCACACGACACTATTAAAGTGACAATATTTAATAAACTCATTCATTTCATAACATGTTCTTACAAATACAAGATAATAAATAGTTCTTAACTAATAACCTAACGGTCCAAAATAAAGTAACGTCTTTAAATCTTCAATCAACCGATAATCAAACCTGTAGCATTGCATAAAATATGTTTTGTCAACATGTATGTTGGTGAACAATTCCATGACTTTATAAATATAATATAAGGCAAAAATCCACAACTCAAATATGTGAAGCCGTAAATAAAAGTGACAATTGAGGTATATCAATCATAAATAAATGAGGCTCCTTTCTAATTGATAAAATTACCATATTACAAGGAGGAGCGTATGATCATACTTATTGAGGATGAGGATGAGGCTAAACGATCAAAAGCAATAAACATGTAACAATTAATCATATGAG
>BJCM01094703.1:0-13507 GCA_018326385.1 Flaveria bidentis
TTCTATCAAGCAGATGCACTTCTTCCCTTGTCCTATGACTATGTTGAGTTTGAGTACTTAAAACAACTTGAACTTGAGATAGTTAAGGACAGAAAGACAACTAAGAAGAAGCTAAGGGAAGAAGCTGCAAAATCAAGAGCTATCATCCAAAAGAGCATGAAGAAGTCTGCTGACGGGCAGAGGATGATGAGCTTCTTGAAGCTATATGGATTCTCCGGAAGGAGATTTGGCCCCATGTCTCTATCCACTATGGATGAGCATATAAGTTTGATCAAGAAGAAGATCAAAAGTGGTGAGCTCATTGACTTACACTCCACTCCAAGTCAAGCTCAACTTGAAGTGGAGGTTGAGGTTGAACAACCAGAGACAACACAACCTAGACCTCCTGCTGATACTAAGCAAGCTTCATCTTCTGGTTCACAACAGGGTCAACCTTCCTCTCCTTCTGAGCGTGAGTGAGAGGAAGTCCCAATTGAGAAAGACAATAGAGATCAATCTGGTACTGCAGGCTAGTCTTCTCAGTTAAAAGATGCAAAGAGAAAGAAGAGGATGGCTTCTAAATCAAAGCCAAAGAAGAAGAAGAATACACCCTCTTCTAAACCCCAGGATGAGTCAGAACATCCTGAGAATGTGCAGCCAGAGGATGCTACATCAACTCCAATTCAAATAGCTCCTCTAGCATCAAGAAGACCCACCTTGTCTTGGACATACCCCACAAATCTAGAAAGATGGCATGTCATTAGAGATCAAGGCACTGAAGACATTTACACATGGCAAGATATGTTTTAGTTGCCCTTGCATGACCTCTTTGATATGAGAAGACATTTTGACAGTTTGAAGGAACCTGCTCACCTTATGAAGAAAGGAATGGTGATAATCCTAATGAGAACTGTTGATATCTAAAGTCTACTAAGTGTTTTGGTAGCATTAGCCTAGGGGAAGTTTGTATAGATTAATGAAGAGGCTGATGCAACCTAAACATCCAAAGTCTATCTTGCATGCTGCACAAGTACAATGAAGAAGAATGCTTAGGAAGTTTCACACATGCAACAGAAATATTCTAAGTGTGAAATCTTTCGAAGCCAAGACCAATATCTTTCGAAGCCAAATATGAAGTCTTCCGAAGCCTCAGAGACAAAGTCTTCCGAAGCTTCAACTTATGAAGACACATTTCTTCCGAAGACTTTTGACACATGCTTTATCTGATGTACTTTTCCATAAAGCTGGACAACTTTCCGTTGCATCTCTGTAAGGTCACCAACATATATGAGTTAGTGAAAAGGTCCATGCTTTTGGTAACTGTACATTGAGGTCTTGAGTCTGTTAACTTTTTACTTCATGTTCTTTATCCTTTTTGTAATAGATAAGGATGTGAACTATGACATGTCATAGTCACTATTCAAAAGGCAATCTGCCTTTTGACTCTACAACTGATTTTGCTTATGTCTTGTCAATTGTATCCAGCTGGCTTTCAAAGTAAAGCCGGCTGTAGGATGTAGTATAAGTATCTCATGTTCTTGTATATTTCTAATATGCTTTTGTAACACTTGTAATAGAACATAGAGAAAGCAATATACTACATTCTTGAAAACCATATACTTGTGTTATTGTGTTCTATCTCTTACATTACTTGTGTTCTTAGTGTCTTATTGTGGTTAATCCAGTTCACTGTTTGATTAAATTTTAGTTAATCTCATCTTTGTGTTGTTGTGTTGTAATAAACTCCCTTTAATGGTCCTGCAGTATTAGATCAATATTGCTTTATATTTGAATACATTGTGGTTGTTCTTCTTCATCATTGTGTTTGTTGTTTGCTATTGTTTCTAATATTGAACGATTCAACATATTATTTATACTGAAATCAATCAAATGGACCAACAAAATGGTATCACATTAATAGTGCACTTGATTGTTTGAGGCTTTTGGTTGTTTTTATTCAATATCAATTTTTCATCAAATCCGGATCAAATTTGAGTGTATTTGATATGGAATTTGATTAAATTTTGTTTATTATTGGTTGGGAAATTCCTGATAATCATCAGATCTCAAATCCATTAAGATTTAGGTAATTTTAGATTGATTTCGTGTTCAAAAAGCATTTCAGATTCATCTGGAAAAATTAGTGCTCATTTAGCAAAACTGTCATCTTCATCCGATGAAACTACAAGTGTTTTACACTTTGTACTTGTTTTGAGCATCTTAGCGAAAGTAGAAAGTTCAACAGTGCTTGTGTTCAACTTCAAGCGAAATTGCTATCGAATTTACCTCTGAACGAAAGATCAAACTTGTTTCGTGCGAAATTGTCGGCGAAACTAAGCATTTTCAAGCTTGAGGCTAGAGAAACTGCTGCCGAAATTTCCAGCGAAACTACAGTCTTCTCTACGAAACTAGTTCATTCCCGGAAAACTAACTAATTTTTGAGAAATTGTTATTCCTTATGTGAAACAAGCATGTCAAAGATGACTACTCTCACTCTTGCAGATTTAGAAAGTGTAGCTCCCAACAGACCCCAAGACTCATCAACGGATACAACTTTAAAAATTGGAAGAGATGTCTCAAAGCCTTTTTCTTCTACACGGACCACAACCAATAGGATTCTATCATCTTTGGTCCGCACATACCAATCGTCATAGTTGGTGATGTCATTTCTCAAAACAAGGACCCGACTGTGTTCAACGAAAAGGATCTAAAGCTGATTGATAGAGACTATAGAGCTTTTGGACCATTAACTCTATATCTTGCACCAGAAATCTACAATCGATTTGCTAAACACAAGAATGCTAAGTCTCTCTTTGATGCTCTTTGTGAGTTCTATGATGGTAATGATGAGTTGGTAAAAGAAAAGGGTATTCAAGTTGAAAAAGAATTTAACTCTTTTGTGGGATACAAGAACGAGAGTCTCACCGATCTTACAAACTATTTTCTAACAGTTTCTATGATGCTGAAGAAATATGATGAGAAACTATCCAACAGTGAGCAAGTTAACAAGTTGTTAGACTCTCTCCCAGCTCAGTGGAGTTTACAGGTGAGGATGTTGAAGCAAGAAAGAGGTTTCACTGACTACAAGCTTATGGACATCATTAATAAGCTTAAATCTTTCGAGTTAGACATGAAGAGGAAGGAATTTAATCAAACCATGATGCCTACATCTGGTTTCACTCAGAATGTTGTATTATTGTCTCTACTGCAAACTCTCCAATGCAGGCATCATGACAAGGTGGAGTGAATACTGGTGATTATTCTGCTGGTAATGTTTGTTCTAGTAGAGATCAAGCCAACTCAAAAGAAAATGTTGTAATATCAATTCCATCTAAAACGTTGGCTCTATTTGGTATGTTTGTACATAGTTATAAGGCTTTGGTGGCTGTGGAGTTGAAGGGTAAAGGAATGACAATGGAGGATATGTATCAGGTGGATCCTAATGATCTAGAAGAGACTGACATTCAATGGAAAATGGCGATGTTGACTATTAGAGCCCGAAGATTTACTTAGCATACTTAAGGAAGAATTTTGGAGGTCAAAGCTCTACCTCCAAATAGGGATTTGATAAAACCAAACTGAGGTGCTTTAATTGCAAACACTTGGGGCACTTCAACCGAGAATGTCCATTGCTGATTGTCACTAATCCTAGTAATTCAGTAGTCCCAAGACTAGTTTCAAGTATGAATAAACAAGAAATAAAACAAAAGAAAGAGACAACCTTAATCTCTAATTTTGACTAGAGTGCAGAAGTTGAAAAGACGAGAGAAGAAATTAACCAATTGTTGGTTGTTGAGATTGTGGAAGAGAAGAAGAAGGTGAACAGTGAGGATGAATTTGATCCGTTCAAAGAGTTCAACGACAAAGCTGAAGTATCTATGGAGGTGAAAGAGGTTTCTAAGGAATGTATTAAGCAGGATGAAGTTGATGACTTGAAGGATGAGATTGTGATAGAAAGTGAGGATTAGAAGATGCAGAAAGCAGGAAGTAAGACCACAGAGCAAATCAATGAAAAATATGATGTTGCAACTACTGTCGACGAAAACAAGCTGAATACTCTGGTGTGTCAATGTGAGAAAGCTTTAGCAGCAGAAAAGGTGATGATGGGACTTCCTTATGAGGTAATTCAGGACATGTGTTCTTCAGCATGCAAAATTAGGTTATTTGGGGTATACAAAGCTAACCATCTGTTAATCGATAATGAAGAGGATTTAAAACAAATTAATGACGAACTTAAAATAAATGAGTCTAAATATTTTGTTAAATTAAATAAATCTTTAAAAGAAAATGATCATTTCAAATGAACTGTTTTGGAAAGAAATGTTGAAATTAACACTTTGACTGATAAAGTTGCACTTGTTGAGTTTGAAACAAGCAAACTTCAGTCAAAGCTTGATAAATGGACAATATTTGGGATGAAACACAATGATTTATACAAATCTCAAAGGGGGGCTAGGATTAAAACGAGTATGGGCTATGACAATGCTAAGGTTGATCCTCCTCCTAGCACTTACTATTATTCACCTATGCATGTTCCTAATCCTTCTAATAATTTGATCATAATAGATACTAATTGTTTGTCTTCAAGTTTAGAAGGTGTGAACACTAAGCACCTACGTAAGGACTATGGTTATGGACCGACTAGCAGGCTTGGATGCACAAGTCTTAGTAAACTTGAATCTCAACATTCTGTTTTAGATCATAAATCTAGTTTAGGTTCTGTATTTGTTTCAAAACAATCTATAGAATACAATGTTTCATCGTGTTCTAGTGATATTTCTATTTCCTCTTTAAATAATTTTCATTGTAATGGTGATGTTTCTTCTAATTGCGTTGATATTGTGAATGATCCCAATGTGAAGAGTGAAGAGAAAATTAATAGTATTTGTTTTTAAAAAAAATTTCTCACCCCATCCTATCTTTTACCCCCAACTAATATTTCATTAATAAGTGAAAGGATAACGTCATCATCTGATGCAAGTACAAGTGGTCCAAGTACCACATGTACTTTAGATGAAATCTCATCATCTTATGTAAATAATCCTTATTTTTTAAATAAAAACACTAGAGACATGTATGAGACTTATAGTGATGTTGATTCTAGATTGTATGAATGTGATGAGTAAATATACATTGATAAAATACCTACCTTGTTGTATAACAGACAGATTAAAATCACATTGTTTTCGGTGTGGTAAAAATGATCATGTAGTTAAGCATTGTCTTGAGCTACATCATAGTCATGTTAATAGGTATTCATTTGGGAGTAGATTGACCTATTTGGTCAATAATTTCCTTTGTAAGAAGTAATTCTCATCAAAACCCAAAGTTGTTTAAACTTGGGTTCTAGTTTCATCTAGTTAATTTGTTTTTGATATTTTTGTAGAAGTCATCCACTAAAGTTGTAAACAATGTATGGCATGTTGATAGTGGATGCTCCAGACACATGACAATGCTTAGGGATTTATTGACCAATTATCAAATAATCAATGGAGGATATGTTGCATTTGCCGGCGACAAGAAAGGAGGGAAAATGGTTGGCCAAGGGGAGGTTTCCAATGGCTCTCTTACACTAGAGAAAGTCAACTATGTAGCAGAATTTGCTTACAATCTATTGAGTGTCTCTCAGATTTGTGATAATGACATTCGAGTCTTTTTCAAGTCCATTGAATGTCTCTTTCTGAAATTAGAGATTGATATTCCAGAAGAAATGGTTCATATGCGGGCTCTGAGAAAGAATGATACATATCTTCTTGATATTGGTTCTAGAGAGTCAACGTCTACCGTAACCTGTCTTCTATCCAAAGCTTCCATATCTGAGTCTTTCCTATGGCATCACAGATTTGGCGATGTTAATTTCAAAAATATAAATAAATTAGTTAAAAAAAAAACTTGTTAGGGGATTAACTTTAAAGGACTTTTTAGTTGTTGAAGAATGTATGGCTTGTGCCAAGGGAAAACAATATAAGAAACCACATAAACCAAATATTGAAAATAGCATATCTAATCCCCTCGAGTTGTTATATACTGATTTGTTTGGCCCAATTAGTCTTAATCAATTGCTCAAACATCTTTCTGTCTTGTGGTTACAAATGATTTTTCCAAGTATTCCTAGGTGAGATTTCTTGCCCATAAAGGAGAGGTTGCCTGCGAAAGTTAATTATTTCTATTGGGATGATGACCAAGAGGAAGGTTATGGCAATTCAAAGTGATAACGGTACCAAATTCAAAAATCAAATTTTTGATTACTTCGGTGCTAGTAAAGGTATTTTGAGACAATTCGGGGTAGCGAGAACACCTCAGTAGAACGGTGTTGCTGAAAGAAAGAATCATGCCCTTATTGAAATTGCCCGTACTGTGCTGATTGAGGCCTCTTTACCCATCATCTTCTTGGTAGAGGCAGTAAATTGTGTTTCACATGTTCTTAACAAGTTGTTGATTGTCCAAGAAAAAATGAAGACTCCTTATGAATTGTTTCATAAGAGGAAACCTTTGATTGATTTCTTTCGGCCACTTGGTTGCTCATTTACTCTCCTAAATACCCAGGCGCAAAAGACGAAAGTCGGTGCTATGTTAAATGAATGCTACTTTGTTGTTTACTCCTCCTCTCAGAAAGCTTATTGGCTATATAACAAGAGATCCTGTATTGTAGAAAAGTCCTTTTATGTTGATTGGCCTGAATCTAATTCCTCTGATGTCCAATAAGAACCAGCATGGTTCTTTGACTTTAATATGTTGTTCAACTCATTTAATCTTCTAGTTTTTGATGATGATGCGTCCGTCTCCAATGTCCAAACAAACATTATTCCTACATATCCTTTACTTATCATACATCCTATTCATCAAGCCCCTCCAAATTCATCAACTACCAATGCTACATTAGTTGACATTGCTTCTTCCTAATCATCCTTTGACATTCCACATCCACCTGTCTCTACATCTCTTCCTTCATCACCTACATCTATCTCATCTACGCATGTTCCATCCACAACACCAATTGATTCGACGCAACCATCTTCATCTCCATCATTAAACCATCAACAGCCCATTAACCAACCTACTTCAAATACCCTGGCTTTAGCCACTGATTTTAAAACACTGAAAGACCATCCCCATGATAACATTAAAGGATCCATCATAGATGGAGTCTAGACACGGAGTCAATATGTCTTGATTAATGTATGTCTATTCTCTTGTTATATCTCTCAAATTGTGCCAAAGAATGTTCATGAAACTCTTCAGGATCCTTGCTGGGTTATGTCGATGCAATTGGAGCTGCGAAAATTTTGGAAGCTCAAGGTGTGGACCCTGGTTGAACTTCCACCAAACAAGTACCCAATAGGCAAGAAATGGGTATTCAAGAACAAACCTGATGACAATGGTATTGTGGTAAGAAATAAGTTCAGATTGGTGGTACAGGTCTTTGCTCAAGAAGAAGGGATAGATTACACGGAAGTGTTTTCTCCCGCAGCCCGTCTTGAAGCTATTCAGATCTGTGTAGCTCATGTTGCCCACAAGTAGTTCAATATCTATCATATGGATGTCAAATGTGTATTTATTTTTGTTTCCATTCACGAAGAGATATACGTGTGTCAACCCACCTAGATTTGAGGATCCTGACTTTCCCGACAAAGTCTACAAGCTTGATAAGTCTATTTATGGTCTTCATCAGGCACCTCGGATCTGGTACGAGACTCTAACACAATATTCTTTAAGCAATGGTTTTTGTTGTGGCACCATTGATATGATGCTATTCAAGAGAGAAGTGGACGGTGAGATGCTAATTGTACAAGTCTATGTGGATGATATTATTTTTGGCTCCACCAATCCAAAGCTGTGTCGGGAGTTTGAGGAAATCATGCGTGATCGCTTTGAAATGAGCACGATGGGGGAGATGTGCTTTTTCCTTGGGTTGCAAGTTGAACAAAAGTCAGAGGGAAGTCTCATTCATAAGGAGAAGTATATTAAAGACACTCTGAAGAAATTCAATATGGATGATGCTTCTCCTGAATTCACTCCTTTCACTACTCAAACTTGTCTCACTCCTGACGAAAATAGGAAACCTGTTGATCCTCATATATATAGATCTATGATTGGTTCCCTTACATATCTTACAGTGAGTCATCCTGACATAACGATTGCTATAGGATACTATGCTCGATACAAATCTGCCCCCAAGTAGTCTCATGAAAAGGCTGTAAATCAAATTTTTTGTTATCTTAAAGGCTCCTCTCGCTTAAGGCATTGGTATCCTTATGGTAGGAATTTTGCCTTACATGCTTATTTTGGTAGTGATTCAAATGGTTGCAGGTTAAACAAAAAATCAGTTACTAAAGGTTTTGAATACTCTGGAAATTATCTGGTATCATGGAAAAGCAAGAAACAAACTACTGTATCTCTCTTTACGGGGGAGGCAGAGTACATTGTTGCTTCAAGTTGTTGCTCACAAGTGCTCTCGATACAACATTAGATGATTGACTACGGGATCAACTTTCTCCATACACCATCGTTCTTTGACAATGAAGCAACCATTGGCATCACAAAGAATCATATTCATCATTCCCAAACCAAGCACATTAAGACATAGATTCATGAAATTCGTGATGCTTAGGAAAAGGGTTTTATAAATAATATTCCCATTGACACAAAAACTCAAAAAAAACAGATCTTTAAAATAAAACATTTGATAAACGTCGATTTTATGAATTGATCTCTATGTTAGGATAATATCAATTTATACCCATTTTCCTTAAAACTATGTCATTACATATTATTTATATTTCTTTTGTTATTTTCTTTCTTTCTTTTCGTTTTCTTATTGCTCTGTAGTTCTTCATTGTTTTTTAAATAAATAAATAAATAAAAATAAAAATAAAAATAAAATAAAATAAAATAAAATAAAAAAATAAACATGATGATATATATATATAACATGATATATATATATATATAGTATGAAATTTATCCATCTTGTTGATTCGTAGTAATTTCGTGGGAGAATGATAAATGTTTCTCATGTTTCCTTTTGTAGAATTCTCCTGAATGAAATGTGATGTCAGGACGATGTGAATGAGGTCAACAGTTTTGTTTAGGGATATGCTTGATAGGTTCAGCCAGAAGGTAAAGTAGACAGTAATCTCGTAGCTTAACTAAAGATAAGAAACTTGATGACTTGGATAATGTAAGGCCCCATTCCCGGGAAGCCTCACAGTTGGTTAATCATAGCATAAAATCGTTTTAGTAACAAAACAAAGAAGCGGAAATAAATAAACATTCACTTAAAACTTGCAGTTGATATTGTAATCATACGTTTGTCCTTCATTTGTAAATAAAACATAGTACTTTTTCTTGAAATTACAATAAAAGATCTCATAAACAGGAATGCCATCCATAGCTCTCCAAGTAGCTCCCAGGTGTCATCCTTAGCGTCAGTAATTTACCTGCCAACTATTATGCATAAAAGTCAGCTTTGCTAAGTGAGTTCTAGTTTTAGTTACTATAAGAAAATATAAAATTTATCCATCAAATAATGACCATGCATACATCATAATACATAACATTTGCGTCTTAATAAGCATGTTCATTATCTTTCATTCTTTCATTATCTATCCCTTCATCATAAATGAGATTCCACAAAGCAAGAGCTTCATGTTGATCAACAACCAATGTCGATCCCTGTCGGCACACATCATCATGGTAACTAACCTCTGACAGTTGATCCACATTGCAAGGCATATAGCTCGCTCATGAACACGGATCTATCATCATACATCATACTCACGTATGTGAGGTCTATCATAGTGCTTGCAAGACTTTTCATCATCAAAAGAGCCATTGGTAATATTCATTCAGTTGCACTTCTCATTATTAATGTCTTCCACTTTAATATATAATACATAACTTATAATGTACAAAAAATACCAAGTACTAGTCATCATAAAACATAACCGAGCATCTGTGGGATAGCGGAGGTTCGGGGCGGCAACTTTGCAATCTCTTAGTTATTTAAGTACAAAACATACCAAAATCGCAACATTTTACGTTCAATCTCTTAGTTTATCAACCATGAGGCTATATCTAAGCGTTTTGCATGTTTTCAAACGTAAAAATGTGACCTTTATACGATTCTTTGCAACTTTTCAAAACCCAAAACCCTAGAATCTTGGCTTGATCTAAAGAAGGGTTTGACGCTGATTCTTACCTAGATTTGTTACTCTTTTCTTATGGTTTGATGCTCCAACACCCAGATCTTCAATCTCTTAACCTTTAAAGCTCCAAATCTTGAGTTTTCTTCACTTTCTCTCTCTACTTTCTCTCTCTCTACGAATTTGGGAGGCTAGGGTTCAAATGAGGAAGATGATGGTTGATTAGATGGGTTAAATGGCTAATTATTGGCCCTTAATCACTTAGACTCTTGACCATAAGCCTAATTTAGCCCATAACCCATGTCTTTCCTTTATTAAATACCCACTTATTAAGCCCATTATCTTTTATGACTCGTTCTGACTTTTCAGGGTGTTACAAGTCTCCCCCACTTATTTAAGTTTCATCCTCGAAACTTCTCAGTCATCAAACCATTGAGGATAAAATTTCCTCATCTCCTCCTCAATCTCCCAGGTAGATTTTGATCCTTTTCTGTGTTTCCATTGTACTCGTACTAGCGGAACCCCTTTATTACATAAGTGATTCTCTTTCCAATCAAGGATGGCCACCGGCTACTATACATAGTTTAGCCATTCATCGACTTAAATGTCTTCTAATGGTATAACTACATCATTGTCTGCAAGACATTTCTTAAGATGAGATACATGGAAGGTAGGGTGAGTGTCACTCAACTCATCGGGTAGTTCTAATATGTAGGCCACTTCCCCTACCCTCGAGACAATACGGAATGGCCGTATGAACCTTGGTCTTAACTTTCTCTGTTTTCAAAATCTGATGATCCCTTTCCATGGAGATACCTTGAGCATAACCTCGTCACCAAAATCAAATTTTATTGGTCTATCCCTCTTATTAGCATAAGACTTCTAGCGATCCTTTGTAGATTTCATGAATGCCTTAATCTTATCTAACTTCTCTGTTGTGACCTCAATCACTTCAAGACTTCCCAATTTCTTTTGCCCGATGTCACCCTAACAAACAGGCGTTCTTCACTTCCTACCATATAGCATCTCACAAGGTGGCATACCAATGATGGCATGGTAACTATTATTATATGAGAATTCCGCCAACGGTAAGTGCTCATCCTAACTTCCACCAAAATCAATTACACACGCTCGTAGCATGTCCTCTAATGTCTGAATCGTTCTTTCCGACTAACTATTCGTCTGGGGTGGTAAGCTGTACTAATATACAGTCTAGTCCCCATTGAGTCGTGAAACCTCGTCCAGAACATAGACGTAAACCGTGTGTCTCTATCCGAAATGATAGACACTAGCACACTGTGAAGAGCCACGATCTCCTTGATAAACATTTCCGGCAACCTCTTAGAGGAAAACGTCTCACGAATTGGTAGGAAATGGGCTCTCTATATTAAATGGTCAACAATCCCCCAGATCGCGTCGCTTCCTCTCGTCGTGTGAGGTAGCTTCGTGATAAAGTCCATTTTGATGTGTTCCCATTTCCATTTAGGAATATCCAAAAGGTTGGATCTTCCCTTATGGCTTTTGGTGCTCTGCCTTCACTTGCAAACAAGTCAGGCACTTGCTCACGTACTTAGGCACGCCACACTTCATTCCCGACTACTAGTAATCTTTCTTCAAATCTTGATTCATTTTCATGGCACCAAGATAAATGGAATATCAAGTTTTGTGAGCCTCATTCATGATCTTCCCCCTCAAATCCCCATAGAGAGGGATTCACATTCGCCCAAATCGGGTTCTAACACCCAGGGTGTTTTCCCCAAATCTGAAACCTATCCTTTCATCCTTTCAGAGTTGACTTTGACATCTTTTAATGCCTCATCTTGAAACTCCCTCACTTGTTACATAACATCAAGCATCATGATTATCTTGTATGCCCTCACCGGAATTGGTCCAGGTCGTCCCTTCCGGCTAAGGGCATCAACAACCACATTGGCTTTGCCTGGATGATATTGAATTTTACAGTCATAATCCTTGATCCATTCCAACCACCTTATCTGCCTCATGTTGAGTTCCTTTTGTTCAAAGAAATACTTCAGACTTTATTATTAGTGAAGATGGTGCACTTCACCCAATATAGGTAGTGCCTCAAGATCTTCAATACAAACACCACCACAACCAACTCCAAATCATAGGTAGGATAATTGGCCTCGTGGACCTTTAATTGTCTAGAAGCATAGGCTATCACCTTCCCTCATTGTATCAACACGCAACCCAATCATGCCTACAAGGCATCTTAGTAGACTACCAGATCCTCGTTCCCTTTAGGTAACGTCAAGACAGGGGGTTGAGTTAACCTCATCTTCAATTCTAGGAAGGCGTTCTCTTGATCAGTACCCATTCAACTTCACGTCCTTCCGGTTCAGCGTAGTCAAAGGCGAATCTATCTTGAAGAAATCCTGGATAAACCTCCTATAGTAACTTGCCAGGCCTAAGAAACTGTGAATCTTAGAAGGCGTCAATGAAGGTTCCCATTGCATCACCGTTTTAACCTTCGTAGGGTCCACCCTGATCCCCTCGAGATTAACCACATGACCCAGAAACTGAACTTCTCGAAGCCAAAATATGAATTTAGAGAACTTAGCATATAACTTCTTGCTTCTGAGCGTCTCCAATACTTCTCGAATATGATCGGCATGTTCCTCTTAACTTTTTAAATAAATAAGGATGTCATCGATGAACACTATTACCGATTTAACCAACATCGGCCGACATACCCAATTCATAAGGTCCATAAAAGCAGCTGGCGCATTGGTTAAACCAAAGGACATGATGAGAAATTCATAGTGTCCATAACACGTACCAATTTGTTGTCTTAGGAATGTCTTGTTATTTCACCTTTAGTTGGTGGTAACCAGACCGTAGCTCTATCCTTGAAAACGAGCTAGCACCTTGAAGTTGATAGAATAGGTCATCGATCCTTGGTAACGGATACTGATTCTTTACAGTTAGCTTATTTAGCTCAGGATAGTCAATGCACTTCCGGATACTATAACCTTTCTTCTTGTCGAATAAAACTGAAGCACCCCATGGAAAGATACTCAGTCGGTTGAAGCCTTTATCAAATAAATCTTGCAACTTGTCCCTCAGTTGTACCATCTACGAAGGTGCTAAATGTACAGTGCTTAAGCGATGGGTTGTGCTCCTGGTAGCAAATCAATCTCGAATTTGATTTTGCGGTCTGGCGGCACACCAGTCAAGTCTTCGGGAAAGACATCAGGAAACTCACGCACTACCAGCACGTCTCATAATTGTGGCTGTGGCACATCCACATCTTTTACATAAGCCAAGTAAGCGCTACACCCACGTGTCAAGTAGTTTTCAGCTATGATGATCGACACGACCTTCGGTAGACAGCACAACTTATCCCCATGAACTGTAACAGA
>BJCM01094703.1:13527-29055 GCA_018326385.1 Flaveria bidentis
TTAGACGAATTATCTTCTTGCTACATAATATATTGGCTTCATAGCTAGCAAATCAATTCATGGCTAACACCACATTGAAACCTCCTATGGCCATATCGTGCAACCTAGCAGGGAACTTACAATCTTCTAACTCAATCAGGAAATCCTCAACAACCTTAGCTACCGTAGTGGACTTACCAATAGTTGGTTCTACATAGAAAGGCTCGTCTAACTTCCCACCTTTATCATACAACAAACAACAAACAACATCAGACACAAAACTCTTACTAACACCAGAATCAAAGAGCACATAAGCATATTCATGGTCTACCAGAAAC
Organism: Flaveria bidentis; assembly: GCA_018326385.1. Taxonomy (NCBI): domain Eukaryota; kingdom Viridiplantae; phylum Streptophyta; class Magnoliopsida; order Asterales; family Asteraceae; genus Flaveria; species Flaveria bidentis. The sequence goes on from BJCM01094703.1 coordinate 13,845, forward strand.
ATACCTGATACTACTTCTTGATCTACCTTGACCTCCTCATGAGTTGCATTGAGTGCCCTCGCCTTGGCCTTCAAACCGTCACCCTTTCCCTTATTTCCAGCTCTAAACATTTTCGATCCTCCTGATTTTTCTTTCTTGCAGTCCATTTCCACATGTCTTATCTCGCCACACTAGTAACACTTTACCGCCTTGTAGTCCCTAGCATACTGGCCCTAACCCCCACATTTAAAACATTTTCCAGTCCTAACTCTACACTCCCCTAAATGACCACTTCCACATTTTCTACAAGCACCTCCTTCACCTGTATTTCCTCTTCTCCCTGACTCATCTTCAACTCTCATCCTCTTTTCTCCACTCCTGAAGTTATCCCCTCCGAACCTTTTCCCATTTCCATTCTTGTTCCCACTCCATTTCTCCAACTTTTTTTTGTACAGGCATTCGATCTCTCTCGTCGTACAACCTCCTAGCTAAATCCACCACATACCTAAACGTGCCTGGTCTAGCCAAAATCATGTTCCTCCTAATATCCACGGGCAAACCCTTCAAGTATCTCTTCATCTTCTTTGATGCAGCTTTCACCATGTCTAGCACAAGTCTTGCAAATTCATTAAACTTGGAGGTGTACTCTTGATGAGTCATGTTCCCAGCCTCCCAACACAAGAAATCCTTCTCAATCTTGTATAATTCCTGACAGGGACAATACTCCACCAGCACCAACTCCTTCAACTCAGGCCACTTCATTTTGGCTATCGATCTCTTTCCTTCAGCCTGGAGAATAATGTCCCACTAGCACAACGTTGAGTCGACGAAAGAATGAGTGGCAAACTTAACTTTCTGATCTTCCCAACACTCACTAATTTCTAGTACTGCTTCCATCTTTCTGACCCAACGATGAGCAGTAATAGCATTGTCGTTACCGTCAAAGGTCGGGGGCTTGAACATTTGAAATGCCCCATAGTTGTACCCCATAGTAGTCTCTCTCTCAGAATACTCATCACTATCGTCATCATCGACTACCACCTTAGGGTTTGATGGCTCCTCTTCGGATTCCTCTATCCTCCTGGCGGACTTTCCCAAATTCTCTCATTTTCTTTCCCCTTCTTATCAACTTTCTCTCCATCCTTGACTGTTTTAATCACCTCATTCCGCTCTTAGGGTAAGAAATTTTGCATAACATTGTAGACTTAGTCAACGATAGCCTCCTTCATAGTGGATTGTGGGTGGCTGATCCCTCCCCCTCGAGGTGACTATGGAGATCTGACTCCTCATGAACAGTCTCGGGAGCCTTAGATTTGCTCCGGGTGACACGTGGCACAATAGTATGCCCGCCACAAGCACCTCCTCGAGTTGCTTCCCTGATTTTCCACTAGCCTTAACTAATTCCTATAAGATTCAAACATCAAAATGGTTATTTAAGATAATTGCTCAGATCATTATGCGTACGGTAAGTCTTTAATTATAGTGGCCAAGTGTGATTAATTATTTACCTTACCCTCCTATCCCAAGCAATCACTGTCCTAACACATGTCAGTATTCAAATCTAGAAGCACATAAAACACATAACACACACATAATCCTAGTTTTACTTGAAAACAATTACCTCATGCCACGTAGCTGCTTGGATTGTCATCCTTTATTTGGTCCCATTTTCAGTTTAAGTTTAGGTTTTCAAAACTACATACCAAATTCTCTTAAACCTGGCTCTGATACCAACTTGTAAGGCCCCGCTACCAAGAAGCCTCACAGTTGGTTAATCAGAGCATAAAATCATTTTAATAACAAAACAAAGTAGCAGATATAAATAAACATTCACTTAAAACTTGCAATTGATATTGTAATCATACATTTGTCCTTCATTTGTCAATAAAACATAGTACTTTTTCTTGAATTACAATAAAAGATTTCATAAACAAGAATGCCATCCAAAGCTCTCCAAGTAGCTCCTAGGTGCCATCCTCTGCATCAGCAATTTACATGCCAATTATTATGCATAAAAGTCAGCTTCGCTGAGTGAGTTCTAGTTTTAGTTACTATAAGAAAATATAAACTTTGTCCATCAAATAATTACCATGCATACATCATAATACATAACATTTGCATCTTAATAAGCATTGTCATTATCTTTTATTTTTTCATATCTTTCACTTCATCATAAACGAGATTGAACAAAGCAAGACCTCCATGTTGATCGACAACGAATGTCGATCCCTGTAGGTACACATCATCATGGTAGCTAACCCCCGACAGTTGATCCTTACCGCAAGGCACATAGCTCACTCATGAACATGGATCAATCATCATACATCAGACTCACATAAGTGAAGTCTATCATACTGCTTGCAAGACTTTTCATCATCAAATGGGCCTGGGGTAACATTTGTTAAATTCGACTTCTCATTAATATTATCTTCCACTTTAATATATAATAATTAACTTATTAAGTACATAACATACCAAGTACTAGTCATCATAAAACATAACCGACCATCCGTGGGATAGCGGGGGTTTGGGGGCGGCAGCCCCTGCCAGCGGGGTCCTAGGGGTAGCAGCCCCTCATGGGTTCCAAGGGGCAACGCCTGTGGCTGGGGCCGGGCTGACCTAGAACTCACCTCGATACCATGTTAAAAAATTATATAACACATTTTCTTATAGAAAAATCGATCTTCCGGATAAAACCTCATAAAATCTCGGTCATTTAAAAACATATATTTAGTATGCAAAATAACTCCAAAACATGGAAGAACATAAAAATAAGGGGATTTAGAACTCACCTGGATAGCGTGAGTAACTTTTAAAGTAAGCTTTCTAGGCTAGGATCACACTACACAGCCAACAGATAAGTTAACACTTAAAGGGATTAAGTTCTGCCTAATTTCATTGCTAATTTCACTACCCGATAGGTAGTTTTGCTACCAGTTTCCCTGCCAGTTTCAATGCCAGTTTCGCTGCCAGTTTCCCTGCCAGTTTCCCTGCAAGTTTCGCATGGCAGTTTTGTGCAACTTTCGTTGGAAATCCATGGCAGCGAAGCTATCTGCAAAACTAAAGTTCCATAGAAAACTCACATTTTCGCAGCTTGAATATGCAGTTTCACTAGATGCACAAACAGTTTTGCAAATCGCATAAAAATTACAAAGCAGCTCGTTTTTACCCCAAAATCACAACTTTTTACATCCAATCTCTTAGTTTATCAACCATGAGGCTATATCTGAGCTCTTTACATGTTTTCATATGTACAAATGTGACCTTAATGCGATTATTTGCAACTTTTCAAAACCCAAAAGCAAAGAATCTGGGTTTGATCTACAGAATGGTTTAGAGGCTGATTCTTACCTTGATTTTGTTGCTCCTTTCTTATGATTTGATGCTCCATCACCCAGATCTTCAATCTCTTAACCTTTGAAACTCCAAATCTTGAGTTTTCTTCACTTTCTCTCTCTACTTTTTCTCTCTACAAATTTAGGAGGCTAAGGTTCAAATGAGAAAGATGGTGGCTTATTAGATGGGTTAAAATGTTGATTATGGGCCCTTAATCACATATACTTATGCCCATAAGTCTAATTTAGCCCATAACCCATTTTCTTCCTTTATTAAATACCCACTAATTAAGCCCATTATCCTTGATGACTCGTTTTGACTTTTTGGGGTGCTACAAGTATCCCCCACTTATTTAGGTTTCTTCCTCGAAACCTATCAGTCATCAAACAATTCAGGATAAAATTTCCTCATCTCCTCTGTCTACCATGTAGATTCTGATTCTTTTTCGTGTCTCCATTGTACTCGTACTAGCGGAACCACTTTATTACATAAATGCTTCTCTTTCCAATCTAGGATGGCCACTAGCTGATCTACATAGTTCAGCTGTTCATCGACTTCAATGTATTCTAATCGTATAACTGCATCATTGATTGCCAAACATTTCCTAAGATGAGATACATGGAACGTAGGGTGAATTCCACTCAACTCATCGAATAGTTCTTATTTGTAGGCCAACTCCCTACCCTCGAGACAATACAGAATGGACCTATGAACCTTGAGCTTAACATTCCCTATTTTCGAAACCTGATGATCCCTTTCCAGGGAGATACCTTGAGCATAACCTTGTCACCAACCTCAAACTCTATTGGTCTATGCATCTTGTCAGCATAAGACTTCTTGCGGTCCTTTGCGGCTTTAATGAATGCCTTAATCTTATCTATCTTCTTGGTTGTGACCTCTATCACTTCAAGACATCACAATTTTTTTCCTACTGTCACTTCAACACACGGGCGTTCTACACTTCCTACTATATAGTATCTCATAAGGTGGCATACCAATGCTGGCATGGTAACTATTACTATGAGAATTCCGCCAATGGTACGTGCCTATCCCAACTTCCTCCAAAGTCGATTACACATGCTCGTAGCATGTCTTCTAATGTCTTAATCGTTCTTTCCGACTGACCATACATCTGGGGGTGGTAAGCTGTACTAATATACAATCCCCCCCCCCATTGAGTCGTGAAACCTCCTCTAGAACTTGGACATAAACCGTGTGTCTCTATCTAAAACGATAGACACCAACATGCCATGACGAACCACGATCTCCTTAATAAAAATTTCCACCAACCTCTCATGATAAATGGCAAACCTAAAGTTTGATGAGACGAATAACATCACGGATATACTAGATGATACACACCCAAAGGTCGTGGGATTTAGGGACTGTATTCGGTGACTTCAAAGATCACCTGTTGCATATGTGGTCACCCATTCGCCTACTCTTTATGACCTAAGCATCAGAGACTTATGGCATATAGCAGAGTATGACATTAAAGCCAATCCTTAGAGGATTGTTGTGAGAGTGTTCGAGAAAGACTTGGTCAGTACTGTTGAAGTCATCTCTCGGGTGTTGAGACTTGAGGAGGATAGTGGATAGGAAGCCATGATTACTAATCAGGAAGTTTTTGAGGCATATATCGATCCATGGGATATGAGGGTCCTCTTTTTGTGTCATGGAAGGAGATTAAGAAGTTCTTTCTATCTAAGGAGTGGAGATATATAGCCCATGTATTCATTATGTGCTTAGATCCCCGAAAGGATGGATTAGATGGGCTAAATCTTGACTAGGCTAAAGCTATGGTTGTATGTTGTAGAGGGTAGAAGGCCAATATTGCCCAACTTATCTTCGATGGCATGGCTAAGAATATGATGGCCTTAAAAAAGATAAATGGTTGTTGTATCCTAGATTTCTCTAGATGATCACTGACGATCTTGTTCCCAATATACCAAGACATAAGGAGATCAAGAGGCTAGTTTAGTTGAACACATGTATATTCGCTAATTGTCATGAAATCAAGCACAACTTCAATGGGAATATTACTCATTTATGGGAGAATATATACCCTCCAGAAAAATGGAATCATATTAGGATGGTAAATGTGTTTGAGGAGAAGAAGGCTGAGGAAACGAGGCAGAAATAGGCTGAAGCCATGAAGAAGAGGAAACGGTATGCCAAAGAAAAGGATTATGATTTTGAAGAAGAGGTTCATAAGGCTGCATAGGAGGCTAGAGTAGAGAAGGAGAAAATGTCCAAGAAAAGAACTGAAGACGGGGATTCTAAGAGAAGGACCAAGCATAGACATTAATCCTTTACTGAGCCCTCAAGAAGGGAGGAGAGGGTAGGATTGGATGAGGATGTGATTAGGAACCTCAACTTATCTCTAGCTAATGAGCTGAGTATGATTAAGACCAAACTAACCAATAGGAGATAAGAGAAAAACAAAAAGATGAGATGATTAAGCGGATGACTAGGATGATGATGGATCAATAAAGGTTGATTAAGAGATTGATGACTGAGGTAAATGAGCTGAAGGTTGCAACTAGCCTGGCTAATCAGTTAACTCAACCTGAGTTAGATGATTTGACTAATACTTTCAAACACCCATTTCTGAATGTAGGTTCATCTTCTCGGGCAGGAGATGGCACTTCTGGTGCAACAACTAAGGATGCAGGTGGGTCATATGTGAGGCATGACTTTAAGAAAGAGAATGAGGCAGGAGGGAATGTAAATATGGAGAATGTAGAGGAGGTGTTTGAGGCTACTTTTGTTGATATAGGGATGAATATCATAGGAGGGAATGTAAATATGGAGAATGTGGAGGAGGTGTTTGAGGCTACTTTTGTTGATATAGGGATGAATATTGATGACTTTGGAGGAGAAGAGATTTTTCCAGAAAGAAGTGAAGGTGCTGAGAACGCTATGGAAAAAGGACTGGTCCCTGAGGAAGAAAAGGATGAACAGTTTGTGGATTATGACTCTGAGCGCGAATACTACAAAAGTAGACAATAGACCACTAACCTATATAGTCAAGAAGGGAGCTGATGAGAATGATGTGTATGAGATGTCAAAGGAGGAATGGTTTGTGAGAGAGAAGGAGCCTGATGAGTAAAAAAAGGCTGATAAGAAAATCATTAGTTGGAAATACAACCCCGGCCTCAAGATGTTTATGATCAATAGGAGAGGCAAGGAATTACATATTGCACAAGAGGAAGACATTTAAGACCTTACCGAAATGGGACTTAAGAAGGTTAGTGGTATTGTCATTGCTTGATGCTCATCTCAGTGAGAGTGCAATGATGCTAGAGAAGGAAATCAAGAATGGAATAAATGATAATTTTGAGTCATTCGGTTTTATGAAAGCGGAAAGAAGGAGGTCCAAGAAGGATAAGGATTGGAAAATAGAGAAAGAGAGGATCGTGCTGAGGGTGAAACCCCCAAATACTATGAATAGAGTTAGACTGTTGGATCCCCTTACCCAACAACTACAAAATTTTGAGAAATGGTTCTATGACAACAATATTGGGGAGGTAGTGATCAGGGTGAAGAATGGGATTGAATACAAGTTGTTTGACCTAATGTAGGTGTTTACCTTTTATGATGAAGACCTACTGGTACTTTCTGTGAATCACATTAAAGAAGGAGTAGGAGAGTAGACTAGAATGGAAGCAAGTATGTTTATGACTATGGCTAACAAGGTGAGGAAATGAGAGCTAAGGTGAAAGAGTTGACTAAGAAGGTGAGAGCAGAAGATGAGATGAGGATGGATATGTAGGACCTAACAAGGAAATTTTTTGAGGCTAGTTCACATACCGAAGAAGCTAATGAAGCAGGAGCTGACCAAGGAGAATTAGTGGCCAAAGCTTTCGAGGTTGATGCTGCAGGAATTGCAAAAGAAATATCAAAGGTAGCTCTAGAGACTACAGCTGATGAGACAAACCAAGATTGATGAAGACGGTGAGGTCCAACCTAGGGGGAGTAATGAAGATTATGTGTAGGTTGGACTCACCTTAGATTAGATTATATTTATATTCCATTGTAATAGGTTTAATGTTAGTTTACTTTTGTATGTTGGTTAATTAGTGTAGTTTTGTTGTCTTGCAAAAACCCTAATCATTTATTTATGTTGCAAGAGAATATTGTAAGCATGTTCTTCATTGAAATATATTGAGCTTTGTTATATTTAATTGTATTGGATAATTATTGCTTTATATTTGAATACATTGTGGTTTTTTCTTCTTCATCATTGTGTTTGTTGTTTGTTATTGTTTCTGATATTGAACAATTCAACATCTCAATTGTATTGAAATTCGATCAAATGGACCAATAGTAACATACTAATGAATGCATTTTGATCTTTTCTCGTTGATTTGAAAGATAGAAGTGAATAAATTAATTACTACAGACAAGTGAAATAAACAAAAACAACATATTAGACCTTTACAAACTAACTCATCAAATAAATCTGAATAGTTACCTGTCATCAATTTAATACACATCCAACCACTAAAGCATAAAAATTACTACAAAACCCATATCATGTAAGGCCCCATTCCCGTTCTTTTACATTTATTCACGATCATGCATCATATGTACACATAGATAATCATATTATTTTTTCATCATCATTTGTTAATCATTCATTCATTCATCAATTTACGTCATCATTACCATTCGCTCTTATTCATAGTCTTCCTTAACGTACATTCATCATCATTCTTACTTACATTCCGGACCAATGCCATGTGCTATACCCCGAACATTGTTCACGAAGCTAGTTATGTGCCTGGGGTCTATCAATAGACCCCGAACATTGTGCACGAAGCTAACTCTAGTACCTTGGGCAAGCGAAAACGGTCCCATTCATATGGTCAATCACAAAGATTAGACCCCCCGTGTGCATCCTTCTTGGTTAGCTAAACCGCACACAGTTGAGCTAACACCCCTCATTGGGTGTGAACCTCATTACATTTGCTTGCAAGACTTCTCATACTTTCATTCTTACTTTCATTCATTCTTCCTTATGTTACATTTTTCATCATCATTAATTTCAGTTTTTATTACATAATACTTTACGTTCATTGATAAGAACATACCACATAAAGCCACGAAAATAATACGTAATAAGGAACATAAAGAAAACATAACATAAACATACATAACATCAACACCCATCATCATACAACATCCTCGGGAACATCTCAAGACCTTGCCTAAAACTTTCTTTTTCCCTAAAATTCAAAATTAGTTCCAAGTCCAAAGGCGCACGAGCACTATGTAGGCGCATGGCCACTATGCAGGCGCGTGGCCTCTTAGGCGCATGGGAAAACGTTTAGGTACATAAGCACTATACGGGCGCATGGGCACTATGCCGGCGCATGAGCCAAACTTAGGCACATGGGCACTTTGGGCATCTGGGCACTATTGGAGTGCATGAGCTTGGGCGTTTGGGAACATTTAGGCATTTTAGAAGTCGGGCGTTTGGGAACATTTAGGCATTTTAGAAGTGGGGCGCATGGGCTACTTTATAAGTGCGTGAACAACTTCTTATAACTTAGATCATCATAATTCAGACCCTAATCCAATTCTAACATGTTCTAAGCATATTTCTAACATTCTAAACAACAAAAACATACTCATAACACAAACACAAACTCAACCATAAATCATCCTAATCATACACCCACTCACATTCACACACACATACATATGGTTATACACACCCAAACTTAAATAAAACGTTTAAAATGCAATTCTAGCCCTAAAATTAGTTAAAATACGTTAAAGTGGGGTTTTAGAACTCACCTTCTGCAACTTTCGAGTAGAAATCCTTCAAACCCGCATGCAATTGAGTTCAACCACCTAGACACCCACCAAAACACATAACCAAACACCAACAAACACACATAAGCATATACCCGATGCTATAATCAACCAAACACACTTTTTGTACAAAATATATTATATTATTTTGTACCTTTTACACATTTAATCCCTCATCTTAGGTTTTATTGCATTTCTTTCTTTTTCTTCACTTTTATTCTTTGTTTCTCATCTTTTAAAATTTCTCGGTGTTACAAGTCCACCCCCTTTATATAGGTTCCGTCCCTAAAACTTGTTATTCTTCAAATAGACGTGGGTAGTTGTCTCATTTCTTCTTTAGTCTCTCACGTAGACTCGGATCCTTTTATGTGTTTCCACCGAACTCGCACCAAGGGAACTACTTCATTTCGTAATCTCTTCTCCTTTTGATCAATGATCGCCACTTGTTGCTCCTCATAATTGAGCCATTCATCTACCTCAATGTCCTCCACTGGTAAGACCATATTTTCATCGGCTAAGCACTTTCGCAGATGAGATACATAGAACATCTGGTGAATTCCACTTAACTTATCGGGTAGTTCCAACCTATAGGCCACCTCTCCTACTCAAGAAACGATTTAGAAAGGCCCTATGTACCTCGGGCTCAAATTTCCCCGCTTTGTAAACCGAATAATACCCTTCCAAGGTGAGACCTTCAACATAACTCTATTACCCAACTTGAACTCAATCGGTCTACACCTCTTATCGACATACGACTTTTGCCTATCTTTGGCTGCCTTCATAAAGGCTTTGATCTTTTCAAGCTTCTCAGTTGTAGCCTTGATCACCATGATGCTCCTTAACTCCTTCTAACTAATATCACCCCAACATACGGACGTTTTACATCTCCTACAGTATAGAATCTCAAAATGGGGCATACCAATGTTGGAATGATAAATGTTATTGTATGAGAACTTGACTAACGGTAAATGATCATCCCAACTTCCTCCAAAATCAATGGCGCATGCTCGGAGCATATGCCTAAGCATCTGAATGGTTCACACTGACTGGCCATCCGTTTGTGGATGATAAACGGTGCTAATGTGTAACCTTGTCCCCATCGCATCACGAATTTTCTTCCAAACCTTGGTTATAAACTGGGTGTAAGGCCCCGTTTCCGGGACTCTCACAGTTGGACAATAATCGCACATAAAATATAAAACATATATTTAAATTTGCTAAAACTTCGTAGCAGAATATTAATAAAACATTTCATATATTAATGACCACTTTTGCAAGACAATACAATCATTGTTAACCGTTACAAAAATCTCATTCTTTGCATTATATCATAAAATGTCATTTAATAAAATGGATGCCATCCCAAAAACATGGTAAGTAGTTGCGCCCGTGCCATCCTCAACAATCATCACCTGCCAACTACTAAACATACGATATTCAGTGACGTTGAGTGAGTCCTAGTTTTATAACTAAAATTCTTTATTTTCTTCCAAAACTTTCTTTACTCTTACACATGATCATACATCATACGTGCACATAGATAATATTATTATTAATATCTTTTTATCATCGTACGTCATTTGTTATCGTTCATCATCATTCATCGTTATCTTTCACTTTTATCAAGACCAATGTCATGTGCTATACCTCTGCGTCATGCACAAGGCTGGTAGTGGGCCAAAGTATATAAATAGGCTTCCATGATTGTGGACAAGTGCTGGAACCAGTATCGAGGCAAGTGACAAGGGTCCCATACATCTAATCAATCACAAGGATTAGACGCTTGTGTTCATCCTCATCGGTTAGCTAAACCACGTATAGTTGAGCTAACAACCCCTCAATAAGTTGTGAACCTCCTTTCATTTTCTTGCAAGACTTAACATTCATTCTTTACGTCTCACTTTTCATTATCTTATTTCTTTCACTTCGTTAGGTTAATACTTTACATTCATTATAGTAACCACACCAAGTAAAACTACTATATGTATTAAGGAACATAAAAACACAATATACCAAGTACAATCTATAATAAAAACATAACCGACCATTTGTGGGACAGCGGGTGCTCGGGGGCGGCAGCCTCTTACAGTAGGGTCCTAAGGGTAGTAGCCCCTAATGGGGTCTAAGGGGCAACGCCCCTGGCTGCGGCGGAGCTGACCTAATAAACATTTATATAGCACATATTTTTATAGAAAAATCGATCTTCCTGTTAAACCTCTTAAAATCTTTGTCATTTAAAAATGTATATTTAGTATGCATAATAGCATCAAAACACGAAAAACTTATAAACAAAAGGATCTAGAACTCACCTAGAGGCAGTGAGTAGCTTTCCAACTAAGCTTTCTAAGCAAGGGTCACATTATACAGCCTGTAGATAAGTTAACACTCAAAGGGTTTAATTTCTGCATAATTTTGCTGCAAATTTAGTTGCCAGATGAGTAGATTCGCTGTTAGTTTCACTACCAGATTAGCAAATTCGTTGCTACTTTAGCTACCAGTTTCGCCGAACATTCATTAGTATTCTAAATCTTCAAAACTATCTATGAAACTATAGTTTCACAAAAAGTCTTCATCGTCTCGTTGGATGACTACACAATTTCGCAGAATTGGCTGAAATTACGAACTAACCCATTTTTGACCCAAAACTTCAACCTTTTACATCCAAGTTCTTGGTTTATCATCCAAGAAGCTATATCTAATCTTTTTACATGTTATCTTACATAAAAACATGAGTTTTAGATTATTATTTGTCATTTTAAAAACCCCCAAACCCTATAATCCTGGTTTAATCTAAAGAAAGGATTAAATGATGTTTCGTATCTAGATTCTTAGTCTTTCCTTGTTGTTTGGATGTCCACAAACATTGATCTTCAATCTCTTGATCAATCGAGCCTTCGATCTTCACCTCCTCTTTACTTTCACTCTCTACACTCTCTCTAGAAGTTGGGTGTTGAGTGGCAAATGAGAGTGGCTCTAGCTGATTCGTTTATGTACATCGGGCATTCTCGGGACCTTATACTCGTCTAACTTATAACCCGTAAGGTTAACTCGGTCCATAATCCAATTCCCTCTTTTTTTTATTAAATAACCCCATTTAAGCTCATTAATATTAATTGGCTCATTTTAACTTTATTATGGGTGTTACACCAGGTGTCATGGTCAGACACAATAGACACTGGTACAGAATGAAAAGTTACAATCTCTTTGATGAACATATATTCTAACCCCTTGGATGAATACATCCCACGGATCAGCAGAATGTGGGCACTCTTCGTCAGACGATCAACTATCACCCATATGGCATCATACCCTCTCGCGGTACGCGGTAACTTCGTAATGAAGTCTATGGTGATATGTTCCCACTTCCACTCGGGTATATCCAAAGGTTGGATCTTCCTGTACGGCTTCTGATGCTCTGCCTTTACTTGTAATCAAGTAAGGTATTTACCCACATACTCCACTACATTACGCTTCATACCCAGATACCAATAATCTTTCTTCATATCCTGATACATCTTTGTAGCACCAGGATGAATGGAGTATCAAGTCTTAGTGGCTTCATCCATGATCTTCCCATGTAAATCTCCATAACAAGGAATCCACATTCGTCTGAATTGCTTTCTAACACCGAAAGTGTTTTCAACCAACTCCGCGACTATGCCTCTCATCATTTTGGAGTTAAGGCGATCCTCTTTCAATGCCTTGTCTTGAAACTCCTTGACCTGCTCCATCACATGTGAGGTCATAACTAATTGATAAGCCTTCACCCGAATTGGTTCAGGCCTCTCCTTTCAGCTAAGGGCATCAACCATTACAATTACTTTGCCTGGATAGTAATGGTTCTCGCAATCATAATCTTTTATAAGCTCCAACCATCTCCTATGTCTCATGTTCAAGTCATTCTATTTAAAAAAGTACATCAAGCTCTTATGGTTTATGAAGATAATGAACTTCCTCCCATACAGGTAATGCCTCCAAATCTTTAATGCAAAGACCGTAATTGCTAACTTCATGTCATGTGTGGGGTAATTAACCTCGCTGCATGAGCACACAACCTAACCCCGAGTAAGAAGCATTTGAATAGACCACCAAATCCTCGCTTCCTTCGGGTACTAACAAGACAGGAGCTTGAGTCAACCTTGCCTTTAACTTTTCAAAATCCTTTTCTTGCTCTTCTCCCCATACAAACTTCACATCCTTACAGGTCAACTTGGTCAATGGAGAATTTATCTTAAAGAAGTCTTGGATGAATCTTGTATAATATCCCACCAATCCTAAGAAACTATGATCTCAGATGGCATCTATGGATACTTCCATTGTATCATTGATTCAACATTTGCCTTGTCTACCATAATCCCTTCAGGATTTACCACGAGACCCAAAAACTGAACTTCGCATAACTAGAACGTGCACTTGGAGAACTTAGCATACAACTTTTCCCCTCCAAGCGTCTCCAACACCTCATGAATGTGAGTGGCATGCTCCTCCTCGCTCTTCAAATAAATCAGGATATCATCGATAAGCACAATCATTGATTTATCCAACATCGGCTGACACACTCGATTCATTAAATCCATAAAAGCAGTTGGCGTGTTTTTTAAACCAAAAGACATCACAAGTAACTCATAATGTCCATAACAGATACTAAATGCTATTTTAGGAATATTTTGCTCCTTCACCTTCAACTAATGATAACCAGATCAAAGATATGTCCTTAAAAACCAACTGGCACCTTGGAGCTAATCAAACAAATCATCGATTCTGGGTAGGGATATTGGTTCTTCACCGTTAACTTATTCAACTCCCTGTAGTCAATGTACATCCTCATACTACCGATCTTCTTCTTGACAAATAAGACCGGAGCACCCCAAGGAGAGAAACTCGATCTAATGAACCCCTTATCAAGCGACTCTTGCAGTTGCTCCATCAATTCCTTCCTCTCAGAGGGACATAAACGATACAGTGCCATAGCGACATGCTAAGCATAGGGTATCAAATCAATCTGAAACTCGACTGGTCAATCATCGCACATAAAGCATATAACTTACGTTAACTTTACTAAAATATAGCAGCAGAATCATTTTTAAACAACCATTTCATTTCATATAAATAACCGCTTTTGCAAAATAAGACAACATTCATTACAAAATATCGTTTGTTCGCATTACAATGCAAAAACATTATCGCCACATAAAATGGATGCCATCCAAAACAAGCCAAGTAGCCACCTGGTGCCATCCTCAACAACATTCACCTGCCAATTGGAAAATACAGAAAAGTCAGTGTTGCTGAATGAGTTCTAGTTTTATAAAACTTTATATTACCTTTCTTTCATTAAAACATTTTCTTTACTACATCAAGCTAATAATTATTACCTTCATCATCGTTCGTTTCATACATATCGCACGTTTCGTACTTATCGCACTTTTCATACATTTATTATCTTTCACTTCTATCTAGGTCCTGTCATATGCTTAACCCCTTCTTGAGCACAAAGCTATATCATCTAAGGTTAAGCGACAAAGACCCCATATCACACATATCGCACATATGGAATAGTCACATAGACTAACTCCCTCTGTGTGTGAACGCTTATGGGTTATCCAAGATCTCACGTTGTAAACGCACAGTTGAGCTAACAACTCTTAATGAGTTACGAACCTCCTTTCATTTGCTAGCAAGACTGTTAGAACCCTTAGAAATTATTAGTTCCTTAGTTTCTAGTATAAATAGCTTAGACTAGAGTAAAAAAAAGTTTTTAAAAAGAATTGCTTTCTTACTCTTGTAATTGTCTTTGCTATATCAATGAACTGTGAATTTTGTTAATATTGCTTGATTTGATTACAATTGTTTGTGTTTTCTTTGAATTGTTTACGTATATCATTACAGATTGAATCAATTGATCCTATCAATTGGTATCAGAGCTATCAATTGGTATCAATCCTATCAATTGGTATCAGAGCTATCAATTGGTATCAATCCTATCAATTGGTATCAGAGCTTTCGGTTGAGTGTTTTTGAAGTTCTGTCGAACATAGAAACTTCAAAAATCCACTGAAATCTGTAATTGATT
>BJCM01094705.1:0-12089 GCA_018326385.1 Flaveria bidentis
AATCTATGATGATGTATGAACACAATTCAAAGAAATACAAACAAAGTAATTAAATCAAGCAAGATATCAACAAAATTCATAGTTTCATTAATATCAAGCAAACACAATTACAAAGTAAGTAAGCAGTTAAAAATTTGTTGTTCGTCACTACCACTCTAACTGCAACAAGTCTAAGCTATTTATAATGAAACACAAGGAACTAACAAATTACAAAACTAGTCCCTATACTATTACAAATAGTAAAAAGACACATAAAGACAACATGTTAATCTTTCTAGAGAACTAACATTATCACTTAGATCTGATCATGTATAAGTCACCACTAATGACTTCTCACTAGGTTTCATTCGAGAAAAATTAAAACTTTGCCAAACTTGAATCCTGAAGTGGATTGCTTTTTCTCCAAGAATGTTAAAAATCTAAACTTTTATTTTCTTAATTTGATTCTTTCTTAATTCAATTAATCAAGTAATTTTCTTTTTAATGTTTAATAGTTTTAGATTTATTATTGCTGGCACTTTCCGGTGATTCCCCGTGGATTCGACACCCTGCTTACCCTTTACCATTAAGGGTGATTAGGTACTCTAAAATATATATTTTTGACCGACCACATGACATCAATAAAAAATGGCGCCGTTGCCGGGGAGGTGAAGATACGTTAAATAGAAGTTCAAAGACAATGGTAACTTAAAACGAGCATACTTGAGCGAGGAAAAGAGTTACAGGGCTCACGACCTATCAACGAAAAGCTCTCGAAAAGTTACACATGAAAATCAAGTTTGTGCAATGGGTGGCACCACCGACTCCATCATAGGCGCCACCGACGCCGATACCATCAAAAACACCATCAGAGCCACCGTTGGTCAGTAACTTTTAGCCGAGATGGCGCCACCGACCCTCATTACTATGTTTTGGTGGATTTTAACCTAATTTGAAGGGTTTTAAAGGGGGATTAACCCTAGGATGAAAAACACCTCTTAGCACATCAATCTTGGATGACAATCAACCATATTTTATCATTCCAAAGGTCTTCCAATATCAAATCCATCCAGATTCACATGATCAATTATATATTTGTTGAAGAATCGATGATGATGCAAGGCTAAATCCAATTGTGATTCACTTCGGGGGACGGGTTTGTGTAAGTTTCTATTTTTCTTAGTTGTAACCTAGATTTGGGATTGGATCTTGAACCATTTAAGTCATTTTGGATTCAATTTATGATTTGATTATTTAAACGGTATGATTATGTTTGACCTAATGTTGATATTATATGATTTTGGTTATCTTTAATCATTGTGTGATTGAGTATTAAAATTAGGGTTTCATTATTCAAATTGGTAATTGTGTGAATTGGGTCCTTTAAACTTTATTCCATAATTATCACTTAGATATTATCATGTACAAGTCACCATTAATGACTTCTTACTAGGTTTCATACGAGAAAAAATAGAACTTTGCCAAACTTGAATCCTAAAGTGAATTTTTTTTCTCCAAGATTGTTAGAAACCTAAACTTTTATTTTCTTAATTTGCTTCTTTCTCAATTCAATTAATCAAGCAATTTCCTTTTTAATGTTTAATAGTTTTAAATTGATTGTTGCTTGCACTTTCCTGTGATTCCTGTGGATTCCACACCCTGCTTACCCTTTACTATTAAGGGTGATTAGGTACTCTTTAATATATTTTTTGACTGACCACACGACATTGATCAGTCACATTATGAACAAGAAGGGAATACATGTGGATCCTAAGAAGATTGAGGCTATGAAGAATTGGTTAGTACCCAAGACACCTAGTGAGATAAGCCAATTCCTTGGACTAGCAGGAAACTACCGACGTTTTCTTGAGGGATTTTCTAAAATCGCTTAACCTCTCATAGATTTGACCCATAAAGGAACAACCTCTAAATAGGATGAGTCATGAAGATGTTTTTTAGTTGTTGAAACAGATACTCTTTAGCACGCAGATATTAGAATTACCAGAAGGAAGTGATGATTTTATGGTTTATTGTGATGCTTCTATCCAAGGACTTGGTTGTGTCCTGATGCAATGGACAAGGTAATAACCTATGTCTCGCAACAACTAAAAGTACACAAAAAGAACTACACTACTTATGACTTAGAACTAGGGGCAGTGGTCTTTGCCTTGAAGATTTGGAGACATTACTTATATGGTACCAAATGCATCATTTACACCGATCACAAGTGTCTTCAAATATCTTTAAGTAGAAGAGCTGAACATGAGGTAGAGACGCTAGGTGGAATTGTAAAATGATTACGATTGTGCTATCAAATATCACCCAGGTAAAGCAAACGTAGTTACCGATGCCGTGAGTAGAAAGGAGACTGCTAAGCCCCGACGATTTCGAGCTCTACAACTGACAATTAGCACTCACTTGCTCGATCAAATCAGGGAAGCTCAGAAAAAATCTTTGAAAGCGAAGAACATTGACTCTGAATCTTTAAGTGGGATGGACAAATAGTTGGAAGTCAAATCCGATGGAATCTATTATATCATGGATAGAATTTGGGTACCTTTTTATGGAAATCTAAGAGACTTGGTTATGAGTGAAGCACATAAGTCTAAGTATTCTATACACCCTGGTAGTGACAAAATGTATCAGGATTTGAAGGCGTATTATTAGTGGCCTAATATGAAAGCAGATGTAGCTACATATGTGAGCAAGTGTTTGACCTATTCTAACATTAAAGTGGAATATTAGAAACCATCTGGATTACTTCAACAACCTGATATCCCCTTGTGGAAGTGGGAACTAATTTCTATGGATTTCATTACTAAGTTACTTAGGACTCCTAGTGGTTGTGACACGATATGGGTGATTGTGGACCGACTGACTAAGTTAGCTCACTTCTTGGCGATCAGGGAAACCAAAAAATGGACAAGTTAACCCGAATTTACCTGAAGGAGGTAGTTTCGAGACATGGTGTGCCAATCTCGATTATTTCTGATCGTGATGCTCGTTTTACATCTCATTTCCAACAATCATTATAGAAATCTTTGGGTACGCGTTTGAATATGAGTATTGCCTATCATCTGCAGACAGATGGGCAAAGTGAGCGTACTATTCAAACTTTAGAAGACATGTTACGGGCTTGCGTGATTGATTTTAGAAATAATTGGGAAATTCACCTACGATTGGTCGATTTTTCGTACAACAATAGTTATCGTACTAGCATCAAGGTAGCACCATTTGAGGTGGTGTATGGGAAAAAGTATATATCACCAATTTGTTGGGTGGAAGTTGGTGATAGTCAGCTGACTGGCCCTAAATTGGTGCACAAGGCTACTGAAAAGATCGTACAAATACGAAACCGAATGGTTGCAGCGCGAGACATACAAAATAACTATGTAGATAAGTGACATAAACCTTTGGAGTTTAAGGTTGTTGAAAAAGTGTTGTTGAAGGTCTCACCATGGGAAAGTCGTCATTCGATTTGAAAATGACGCAAGCTTAATCCGAGATACGTTGGACCATTTGAGATTCTTGAAATAATAGGTCGAGTGGCGTATCGATTAGATCTGTCTGATTCACTAAGTGGGGTTCATAATGTATTTCACATCTAAAATCTAAAAAAGTGTTTATCTGATAAGACTTTGGTTGTACCACTCGAGAAAGTACAAGTGAATGAGGAATTATGCTTTGTTGAAGAGCCGGTTGATGTAATGTATTGTGAGGCCAAAACACTTAAGCAAAGCAAGATACCTATAGTCAAAGTTCGTTAAAACTCGAGACATGGACCGGAATTCATGTGGGAACGCGAGGATCAGATGAAGCTCAAGTATTCTCATTTTTTTGAAACGACGGTGACAACCGAAGAAGGTACTAATTAAATTTCGGGATGAAATTTCTTTCAACATGGGGATAATCCTATTCGAAAGTAGAGATGGAAAATTGAAATTGATGATTGTTAGATGTTAATATGATGTTATTTAGGTTGTATGAATGTTAGATTATGTTGATTATGCAAGAAATCTATGATTTGATCATGAATTCACATATTGCCTTAAGAGGAAACTCTTTGTTCTTGGAATTCATGATTTGATGATTGTATGATGTTAGATACATTGCTTGGATGTTAGTTTACATGATTTATACAAGAAAATTCATGAAATTGATGTGTTGATCATAACTTACTATAAGTGGAAACTTTTATGCATGATGATTGGAAATTTTGATGAGTTAGTGATGATTATCATGATAGAATATATGTTATGAACTTCATTAGGTATAAAGTTGATGAATTTATGAATGAATTGGATGTTAGATTTCTTTTGGGTGTTACTCTCTCAAAAGGGAAATTTTATTTTTGAAGAGCATTGGATATGATGATTTAGGCATGTTATGGTGTTAGGATCATGTTAGAATGTTTATTGATGATGTCTAATGTGGTGGAATGTGTTACTTGGGTTGTATGGATGCTAGTGATTATACATGATGATGAATTATGGTTAGTGATTAGGGAATCATGTTTAGGATTTGAATTGGTCATTGTTATGCATGTTGGTTGGAATGAACCTTGTTGATAAATGTGATTATGATTGTCATACACATGTGCGATTCTAAGGTCCCTACTTAGTAGGATTGGTTGGGTTTATGATGTGAAGTCGTGAGTGGCTTCACATGGCATGTAGTGCTTGATTAGACTCTGCGTATGAATTATTAATTGTGATGTATTTATAATTGTGTTGAGCATGTTGATTGGTTGAGATTCGTATGAGTTGTATGATGATCTAATGTTGTATGATGATCTAGGTAATACTTGGGTTGATGATGTGATACACGTGAATAACTAGTATGATACTCATGTATGATAACTTGTTATGCTTGATTAAATGATATTTCAATTAATATGTAATCAACGGGTCAAACGGGTTAATTAGGTTAAATGTATCTTGTTTTTCTAAACCTTGGGTTAATGTTTATTGAGCACCTAGGGTTGTTAAGCTTTATGTGTAAATGCAATTATGTACTTGCGTGTTCTAGGTAACCTTTGAAGGGTTGTCTTTCCATCCATCATCAGTTTTCTTTTATAATTGTATTTGCACATCAGGTGAGCTCATGCCCCACACTTTTATACACTCTCTCTTGGGGGAGATAGCATACTCGTTTACAAGTGCTTTATTATTATTATTATTGATATAAGTTGTGTATAGTGTAACATAGTATGTTACACCTTGAAATTTCTCACACTTTCGGGTTGTTAATAATGGTAGTTAGCGGAAAATTTCGGGTAGTACTACTGGGTTTGACAAGCCTCACTTGTGCGACTCGAGGTCAAACGGGTGCAATATTGTCGTAAACACAAACATCGTCACGACCTGGTAAGTCATGACGGGAGGCAACAAACGCAACACGGTCAGCTTCGATCACGAAATCACTATGGTTATTACTTGTAAATATAGACTAACTATCTATTTCAATGCACTTCTTATGCTATACAAATATTATTGTTTATGTTAAACGCAAACTCTTGAACTCGCCAACCATTGTGTGACAAAATCATTAATGAGCTAGAGCGTTTTCGGAGAGAGTTCTTGTTGAGAGGTTCCACGGATTGGAAAATAATAAATTGTGTATCATGGAATAATGTAATAGCACCTAAGGAACATGGTGGTGTTGGTATTGGTTCTCTTCGAAAAGCTAATGTATCGACGTTAGCTAAGTGGTGGCGACGATTTAAAGTAGATAAGATTGAATTATGGAGAAAGGTTGTTTGGTGCTTCCACAATAATTCTGGATCTTGGAGCTTTATACCACCTAAAATCTCACACTCAGTTCATGGAATTTTTTTAATTCATCAAGAACTAGTTACTTATGGGCTGGACTTGTCCAACCTCATAATGCTTATTTTCGTGCTCTAGGCCAGCTCAAATGGTACAAGTATGGTCTCGGATCTTCATTTGTCTGGTAATTTTTTGTCAAAAGCTTTAAGGAAGCAATGTAATCGGCCATGTCTACGGATTTAGGCATACAATTCCACTAAAATAGTTGGGACCCTATTAAAATTAATTTCTTTTGTTGGAGATTATGCTTGAATAGACTTTCAACTTTTGTCTCATTAATGCATAGGCATATTCATATTTCTAACCGCTCTTGTGTTTTATGTGATGAAAGTGAGGAATCTTTGGGTCACTTATTTGTGTCATGTCTGTTTACATAGTTAGTTTTAGATGTTGTCTACTCTTGATGTAGACTCCCATCTTTTTTATTGTTTGTTGAGAAAGAATTACTTTAATATCATGTCGCTGCTTGAGAAATAAGAATGATTTGATCTTTGAGCAAAATTCTACCAATGTTGATAAGGTTGTGGGAGAAATTAAAGTTCTTGGATATCTATAGCTTAAGAGTAGATCAAAGAAGCAATCACTTTTATAGGATGAACGATGTAATTTTGATGTATTTGGAGATTTGATTTGGATATTCTTGCTGTATGTACTATTTTGGCTAACTTTTTGTTAGTCCGTAAAGTGATATATTGTTTGTTGTCCTTTTGAGA
Organism: Flaveria bidentis; assembly: GCA_018326385.1. NCBI lineage: Eukaryota > Viridiplantae > Streptophyta > Magnoliopsida > Asterales > Asteraceae > Flaveria > Flaveria bidentis. The sequence continues at coordinate 6,521 of BJCM01094705.1, forward strand.
ATTTTTTTATGTTAAGTATAATTTTCTTGCAAAAATCATAGGGTTATTGGATTTTAATAATTCTAAGTTTCATTTATTGGCCAGGATTAATCTTAACTTAGTAAATGTTACAGGTACTCCTAACTTTGAGTTTATTTTCTTTCAACGATCCCTTACTAATTAAGAGTAAACCTCATTAGTTTTTTGATAACGTGGACTGTTTTTGTGACCAAAACACTAAACAAAAAGTTAAAATATATCATCTGGTGCGTCAATTTGAAACTTACGCACCCAAAAACCCGCCAATCTCCCCCTCCATATTTGAACCACCGAACACGTTGAAAGTAGATTTCAGGTGATGATGAAGACTAGACAATGGAAAATGAACTTAATTAAGACTAGGCGGTGCTGAAATTAAAAATGGCTCAAAGTTGGTCTCATTATATTAAAAAACTAATAAGGGTTAAATCTCAGTTAGTAAAAGATTATTGGAAGAAAATAAATTTAAAGTTAAAAGTTACTATAAATATTTTCTGGGTTGAAATTAATCTCATTCAATAGATAAAAATTTAAATTATTAAAATTCAATAACCGTAAAAAATGATAAGTACTTTAGTGTTGTGTGCATGTGTGAGGCATGGGTTATAATATCGCAATCCCCCTCCAGGTAGTTTAAATTTCTTTTTGGTATTTATTTCTTTTTTGGTTTTATATTTTTATTTATTACTTTTTATTGCATTTTGTTTAAGACTGAATTAAAAATTATCCTTTAGAATTCTATTGTGGTTTTGTTATTGGTACATACATATTAGGGGTGTGTGGTGCGGTTCAGTTCGGTACGGTTAAGAGCATTTCGAAACCGAAACCGCAATTGCGGTTAATACCATTTCCAAAACCAAAATTGCAACCGATACTTCGGTTAACCGCCGGTTGTGGTTAACTTTGGCTAATTTCAGTTAATTAACCAATCTATGTAATATATGATTTTAAACCATAAACTTTAACTAAAAATTATTATCAGGTTATGTTTGTATCAACTTTATAAGGATATTCACAACAAGGTTAGGTTTTAAGGTCCCACCAAAACTTGAATCGAAATCAAAGTGTGCATATAACAATGTGTGTACGCATCTTGCATTACTTCTATTTATTTAGGGTTCATTCTATATATAATGGAATCCCATATGTAAATATATCTTTTAAAAATATAAATTAATAAGGTTAACATATGAAATTCTAGTAAAATCAAGAGGAGTATTTTAAATTTTTTGCATATTAATGTCATTCGGTTCGGTGCGGTTAATTTGTACACCAAAACCAAAACCGAACCGCAATGTGCGGTTAATTGGTTATGCCTTAATCGAACCGTCGGTTAATTGTTTGCTTCGGTTAATTCGGTTATGGTTCGGTTAAATCGGTTAAGTGCTCACCCCTAATACATATTGTCTATTTTTATCATTTTTTATTTTTTATTTTTTTTATTTTTCTCCATACATACATATAAATACATAAAACTGAAATAAATACCAACAGAATGTCACAATAACTAATATATATATATATATATATATATATATATATAGGCTTTCAAATGAGAACCAAAAAATTGGAAAAAACCAAAAGAACGATTTATAGCCACATATTCTTATTTTTATTTTTAAAAAATTAACCAACTTTTTGTAAAGAACCAAAGGAACCATTTCTAGCCATATATTTTATTTTTTTAATTTTATTCAAAACATATTTGTTTATAATATTTCTTTACCATAAAATTATTAATTGTTTTAAATCAAAAGTCTTATACATCGTTTAGGTTTTGATTCGCATTATGAATTTGTCCATTTATGTTTTCACTTTCCTATTAAAGTTGTTTTGTATTTTAAAAATACACTTTAAAGCTTGTTTTGTATTGAATTTTATGTATAGATGCACATACACATGTATGCATAGATGCACATATTCATATATGTATATTTTTTCACTTACGAACACAAACAATAGTCAAATTATTAAAAAATTTATTTCCTGTGAATTTTCACGTGAAAAATTAACTAAATTAACATCATAAAATTACCATAATACCTTTACAAATAAAAACTTTTGAAACTAGAAAGGAAATGAATGGCTAAAAATGGTTTCTTTGGTTCTTTAGAAATTTTTGGTTCTCATTTGAATGCATCCCTATATATATACATGTGTGTGTGTGTTTTTTTTTTTTTTTTTTTTTTGTATAGACTAATCATTCGATTGCTCCACACTTTCAACTCAAACGACTCATCAACTATTGTGCGTGAATACCCAAATAGAAGACACCATAGTTGACTTTTAATCTCTTTTTATCATATTTTAGAGACATATAACGTTTAAATACATTATTATTCTATAAATATATACTATATATATGAGTATATTTATTCTTTTTAATTTGAATATGTATTTGTTTATGTTTAAAAAAAATACTTTATATAATAAGTTTGATTATAGTGTCTGTATCTGTACGTAATCAAATATGAAACGATGTTTTAATTTTGTACATATGGGGCCCTACTATATACAATTCAAAGATCACTTCACGAACCTTATAATTTTATTACTTCCTTTCTATTTATTTATTTTTGTCTCTTTTTTTCAGTAGGTTTATATTATGAATTTAGTTTCTTTCTTATCTGTTTTTTAAAATTTATTTATTTTTGTTACTTTTATAAATTAAATTTAGTACATTTTTTTTCTATATTGATTCACACTGCTTATTTTTATCTATATTTTAATTAAATATTTAAGTTTAGTTCAACACAATGTCCCGCCACAATATGCGGATGACTTTTACTAGTTTACATATAATCATGTGCCCTTTCTTATTTACATATAATAACATGTCAAGTGAAGCATTTTAAAATCCTCTAATTTCTGTATATTTATTAAAAATAAGTTAGAGCTCATGTATTAGATGAATGAGATAAATAAAACTATCAAAATCATTTATATAATTGATATTAAAATTTATAACAAATAATAAAATTAGAAATTATTGCTCTATATAAAAAGATAAAATATGTCTCAAATCATATAATTTAGTATATAGTAATAAATTATTAAAATAAGAATATTTATATTTTAAATGTTTAATAGTTTAGTTTACTTATTTAAAATTATTAACATTTAAAGGCTTATGTTTTCTGGTATTTATAAGGTTAATCAGTACTCAAACAAATAATAAAATTCACAAAACTATCCAAACATCTTATAGCAAATAAATCAAAGTATCAAAAGAAAAGTATCATAAAAAACATTCAAACACATATATTAAAACAAAATTCTAAATTGACCATGTCTACAAAATCACATGCTCAACTAGTTGGCAGATCTTTTTGGTATGTTCTTCAACAAGAATTCAATTTGTTGCTTCATTTCATTGTTTGTAACTCTATTTTCCTCTATTTGCTCCTTCATTGCTAGTGTAAGGCACCGTTCCCGGGACGCTTACAGATAGTCAATCATCGCACATAAAACATAAATTTACATTCGTCTTAAATAAACATCGCAGCGGAAAACATTTAAAAATGACATTTCATTTCATTATAAAGGTTTTTGCAAAATAATACATCGTTAACCGGTATTAAAATACATTGTTGCATTACATCACGAAAGCATTATATAAATTGATGACATCCAAAAGAGATGAGTAGCCGCCCCGTACCATCCTCAACAATCATTACATGCCAACTGGAAACACATAAAAGTCAGCGTTGCTGAGCAAGTTCTAGTTTTATAATAAAAATACTTTTCTTTTGTTAAAACCGTACTTTACTTTCATGCGATCATACATCATACGTACACATAGATAATATCATTATTATCTTCATCATTCATTCATTCTTACATCTTTTCTTTTCATCAAACCATGAACTTTACCCTTCAGTCTCCTGGTACTGGGCCAAAGCCTATCATAGACCTTTCATTACGGTGCACAATACCTCATGGCCATAGTACCTAAGATAAAGTTCAGGCGTACCATTGTCATGTGCTATGCCCTTCCGTCCGTTGGTACTGGGCCGAAGCCTATCATAGACATTCCATTACGGTGCACAACACCTCATGGCCACAGTACCGAAGGCAAGCAACAATGGTTCCATACAAATGGTCAATCACAAAGAAAGACCCCGATATGCATCCTTCTGGGGTAGCGAACCCGCACACCGTTGGGCTAACACCTTACAAAGGGGAGTGTCCCGACATAAAAGGCTTGCAAGACTTTCTTTACTTTCATCATTCATTAATGCATGCATTCATCATGTTCCTCTTTTCATTATCTTTCGCTTTATGTTACATAATAATTTCATTTCATTCATTAACATTCATCATAAAGCCACGAGAAAGATAAACATACATCATAATAAGGAACATCAACATACCTAGTCATCATCATACATACATAACATACATCATGCATAAACATGCATCATCATCATCATCATGCCCAACACAACCACTAAGGCCTCTATAGTCATCTTACATGAACTTACGGGAACTTCCACGTCAAAACTTACATCTAAACTTTCCCCTGAAAGTCAGTATTTAAACTATGATTTTCCTCGGGTACAACAACCCTAATTGGGCGTATGGGCACCCTTCAGTCGCATGGCCTCCAGGGGACTGAACATTATGCGAATGGACCAATGCGGATGAACACCTATGCGGATGAACACCCAATCGTGTGAATGGACCTCATGCGGATGAACATCTATGCGAATGAACACCCATGCGAATGTACCTCATGCGGATGAAACTAATGTGGATGAGCACTTATGCGAATAGGCCCTCAGTCGCATGACTCCCCATGCGACTGACCCCCAATCGTACGAATGAATCCTCAATCAAGCGAATGGACCTCAATCGCACCTCATTCGGCCGTATGGCCTCCATTCGGTCCCTTAGCCCTAGCTGATGCCGAATGCAGTTCATCCCGAACCCAATCTGCCATTTTCGACCTCCAAGCTCATCCAAACCCATTCTAAGCCCAAATCAACCATCCTAAACCTTAGGGATGCATACCACAACACCATTCAAGAAAACAAAAGCCCGAAAACAAATTCCAAACGCATCACACGCAATCACATACAAATGGGTCAAACACAAACACACATACAAAAACGGGTTTCGGATGTGTTCCAGCCCCAAAAGCGACCAAAAACGTTTATATAGGTTTTGTCCCCGAAACCTATTATTCCTCGAACAAACGTGGGTAATGTTGCTTCATTTTCTCTTCAGTATCCCACGTTGACTCGGATCCCTTCCTGTGCTTCCACTGTACACGCACAAGAGGAACCACTTTATTTCTCAGCCTCTTCTCTTTTCAATCGATGATTGCCACTAGTTGCTCCACATAATTGAGCCATTCGTCTACTTCGATATCCTCTAGTGGAACAATCATATCCTCATCCGCCAAGCACTTCCTTAGATGAGATACGTGGAATGTCGGGTGAATTCCACTTAACTTATCTGGTAACTCCAATCTATAGGCCACCTCTCCTACTCGAGCAATGATTCAGAAAGGGCCTATGTATCTCGGGCTCAACTTGCCCCGCTTTCT
>BJCM01094710.1:0-15367 GCA_018326385.1 Flaveria bidentis
AGACTTCATACGATTAAGTTTGAACATATTTCTCAATCATTATTGACTAAGAACTATGCACAATAACCTCAAACCTATATAGTTAGTTCAATATACATTATTACAAAATAAATAATGAAACATTAAACATTATAAGCATCAATCACATATTGTATTTCATTCAACTCGTTCATTACATATATGTAAGACATGACAGACATTTACATTAAGCTGCTAAACTAGGTACATATGTATCAACAAACTCCCCTTTGGACCTAGTTTGCATTAACATCTGACATTCTTCATTAGCTGCTCAAATCTCTTGTACTTCTCCTCTCTAGTAACTCCTTTATGTATTTCAAATGCAAAACAGAGTCGTATAACATTTTGGAACTGGAGGGCTTGTACAATATCTTGCGTATCGTAGAATAGTGGCCACTTGTACAATGTATAAACATCTTCTACAGACAAGTTTGTTAGCCACATAGGGTTGAATACCCGGATAGTTTCCATTTTTCCAACTATGACTGCTTCACCTGTTGTCCAATCATAATACCACCATTTGAAGTGTGGAGTGAAGTCCTGTGGCATTTCCTGTAAAGGAATCTTGGACATTGTGTGCGGGGAACTCAACTTCAGCACCACTTTAGGCTTTCCAGAAATATGATCTACTTCACACTTACGAATGTACCTCTTTGGTTGTTGAGGTCTAAAGTTCACCCATATGGTGTGGTATTCTTTTCTTAGATCAGCCTCAAACCAGCCTGACATTTTTCTAGGATCTGCATATAACAGATTTAGGCGTGCCAGCTAGTTGAGCTCAAAATCAGGGAGAGTCTTCAGATCATGTGGATATCTGAAGTACTTTATCCCCTTCTCCCTCTTAACAACATAAACTTTAAGATCCTCAAAATAAGCCCACGCAATAATCTAGCCAGACACCTTTAGATGTTTCTTAACCTTGTAGAGCTTGGTGTAGACATTTTGCTTTTGAGCTGTGCGTTAGGCTCGTATCTCAGCAAAACAAGCTGTCCATTCAACCTTCTTTATATCAACTTCAGCGTCCAAGGCTTGGGCTTGGCTTTCATTCTTCTCTGTTTCCTTTTCCATCTCATCTAGTTTGTCGAATTTAGCACTGCCAAGAGTGTCACCCAAGTCGAGGATCACATTGCCCTCTCGGTCAGTATACTCTGGATAGTGTTCGGCTGTCACATCTTCAATCTCTATTTCATCTACGTCATGTAGCTCCTCATCACTTAGAACATTTACTTTGGTAGCATCTTTGATCAGATTGTCTGGATTTAGTCTGAACATCTCCGCAAGTTGCTCATCAGTCAGGTCGTGTATGATTTCTCCTTCTTTAGGAGTATAGCTCACCGACCTTCTGACAATCCCTTGCAAATCAAGAATCATTATGAATTGAGACTTGATTTGCTGAAGGGGAGCAATATGATATTCATCTTGCTGAGATGTTTGATCTGCTTGATTTAAACATTTAAAGCATATCAACAATTAGTAATTAATCAAGACATTCAAACATTAGATAAAGATATATAAACATTAATTTCATAATTGTAATACAAGATTCAAGTACAAAAGTGTTCTAAATACAAAACATTTAATCTTTACTTTGATCCTTATCTGTCAGTTCTTCAACAGCAGTAGTTGAGGATGATGCTCCTTGGTCTTGTGCTTTCTTGGTCCTCCTTTCTTGACCTTAAGCAGAGGCTGATGCAGCAACATCACCTTCTTTATTATCGTCATCACCTTTCTTCTTTCCCATTGATCCTTCATTATTACTGTCATTTCCTTCATCAGACTTATCATCATCACCATCATCTTCATCATCATCATCTTCACCTTCCTCGATCTTCAAAGGCTCATCTTTTGATCCTTTTAGTCTGAGCATGATCTGCTTTTTCTTGGCCTCCAACTCCTCAATCCTCTTAACTGATTGATCATTTTGCACCTGAAGTTGGGTAATCTGTTGTGCTTAAGCAGCATTTAGCTTTACAAGCTGACTAAGCTGTGTAGCACTTTGCTCATCAACAGCTAACAACTTAAGCACCATCCGGTATAGTGCGGCTAGTTGTTCCTCTACCCCAATGAAGGGTAGAGTGGGTCCAGTGGTGAAGGTAGAGTGGGTTGAGGGACCTGCTTGGTGGCTGGTGGTGGTAGTGGTGGATGTGGTGAATATGGTGGTGGGATAGGAGTGGATGGTGAAGGGATGGTTGTGGTAGTGGTGGTTGGGAGTGTGGTAGTAGTGGTAGGGGTGTGGTAATGGTGGTAGAGGGTGTGACAGTGGTGGTGGTGGTAGCTGTGGTAGAAGTGGTGGATGTGGTGGTGATCAACTTAATCTTCCTTCGCTTGCTCTTCATCCCATGGGGCTCAGCCATCCTCTTCTTCCTCAATCCCTTAGAGAAGGATGCTCCCCCTTGGTTGATGGGATGGTCCGGGATGCAAGATGGATCAGCAGTAACAACATCCCCGGACTCACCCTGGCATCCACCAACCGCCCTGAGCCCTCTCTCAGTGGCCAGGACCCGGCTTCCCACCGTCCGTACTAATGGCTCCTCGTCCGACTCCTCCTCCGACTCCTCCTCCTTATCCATCTGAAAGTCGGGGTGGATTGGGTCTGGCTCGGGTCCACTCGGAGCCTCACTGCCTTGACCAGCACCTTAGTCGTCATCGTCATCTAAGTCCTCGTCGGGTATCTCAATAGTCTCGACATCAGAATCACTATCACCGTGACGCCACTTCTTGTGAGAAGGCACCAGTAATCAGCACAGGCAAGGTGCCCGAACAATCTCCTCACAGGGGGTTTCACCTGCCCATGTACACTTTAATCCTTCCTAGAGTGGTGTCATCCATCACCTTTAGTGTAACTGCATCAGTACTCTCCTTGGGTAGCGAGGGCATCTTCTGGTCAATAATCAACTAAAGGAAACGAGGGTATATGCGAAAACCCTCCTTTCCCTTGGCTTCGATGTTCTCTATCATATACTTGAAGATCATCCGAGAGAAACTGAACGGATGGTTCAGTACCAGAGCTACGTAAACATTCTGGATTTGATCTGACATCTCATCAAATCCGCCTTTCTGAGAGGCTATGCATTTGAGGAGCACATGTGCCAAGTACTTGAACTGAGGGCACAGGTTGCTTTTGTTGAGCACACCTGCATTAATGTCCCCAGCGTACTTGGCCCTGAGAAAACAACCTCGAACCGTTAGTGGATGGAGCCTGGTTGGGCAATCACCATCTTCTCCTAACTCCAACACCCTCATCAGATCTTCCTCGCTGATCTCAATCTCCTCACCAAATATGGAACTCCGAATACGATGCGGCTCAGCAGACCTGTCTACTACAGTGCTTTCCCAGAAGGCCTGCCGAATCGATCGATATGGTGTGCATGGGGTAGATATGGCCTTGAAGATCCTTGATCTCCGTAGGAAGGCAATAATCCCAGAGAAATCAGAAGCATTCCCGGAGGTGATGTCAAGATGCGCACAAAGGTTATACTTTGTGCTCGTAGTCCATCTACTCCCCATGTTTCTATTACACAATATACATAAACGTTAGAGTTTGTGTAAGTGAATAACATTTGAATTTAATGGACTTGAATCATTTTGTTCTGTCGTGCGAATGTACAGTGCGACTGAGTCTTAGTCGTGCGAATGAGGTCACTCGTGCGAATGAGAATGCGACTTAGCTGAGTTGTATGCTGTTCTATGCAGTTGAACTAGTCGTGCGACTAAATTCATACGCATGGTTCATTCGTACGATTGAGTCATTCACCTATTTCAATCGTGCGATTGATGTTTATTAGTGTGTCCATTCACATATGTCTCTGTACGATACTGTAGAACTAGTTCTTGGTCTATACTTGTTGTTAAACATTTAGGTTAGACTTATTGGATTCGCAATCAATCAAAATAACATTTACTACTAAATAAATCGACGATTAAGTCCATGTTAGTGGTTTATTTTGAAGGTTTTGTGTCGGTTTAGTTTTCACCAAATTAGCTCATTAGTGCTTGATTAAACTGAGCATTTAGGTTGATTTTCATCTCGCATTACCTGTAGAAACAGAGCGTAATCGTTAGTGTCACAAACAGGAAGCTAAATCACCTATACGAAATTTGGGCAGAGTAACCTTGCTTTCGTGCGATTTAAGTGCGATTTAGGGGGTGATGAGTATGTGCGACCGACTCCCCTCTATTTGTACTAGGTTTTCCTTCGGTCGTGCGACTGGTTCAGTCTACCACATTCATTCGTTTGACTTGGGTTCAGTCGTGCGACTGACTCAGTCGGTCTCCTCCATTCTTACGAATGGTTCATACTCATGCTTCATTCGTGCGACTGGTCCATACTCATGGTCTAGTCATGCAAATGACTCTGACTTATGAATTTGACCTTATGCACTTTCAACCACTTAACCTGTTAACAATTTATAAAACATTACGATCGATGATCATCTCAGACACGATCCTTTTACCTTTGAAACAATTGTTGATCACCTCAGACGTGATCCTTTTAACAAAACTATTGATCACCTCAGACGTGATCCTTTTAACATAAAAAACCGATTGGTCACCTCAGACGTGACCTCTTTTAAGTGAGTGTTTTATTGATTGAATTCCAATGCATAATCCGACTTTTACCTACTAAATGACTAAAATTAATAAATAAAACAACTAGAACTTTATTAAAAAAATTAAGAAATATATTTGTATTTTTAATTTGAGATGGATTTTAAACCTATTAGAGTAATTCTAATCGATTTTACTTCCTGGACAACATAACTTCAATTCTAGTTTATCATTTCTAATACAATTCATTGTGGAATCATACAGGTATACCAGAATCATTTGGGACATTTTTAATGAACTATTTTGATGCTAGATCCTTGTTTTCACTGAGAGTCAATAGCAATTTTAGGAAATCATACTAGAGCTATAAGCTGCACACAAAGATTTTGACTTTCAAGAATTGCAACTCACGATGATTGTCAGTATACTTGTCCTCTTAAATCCGTACATAGATTTTTGACACACATTGGTGATGATTTAAGGTTTAATTATTTCAACAAGCATTTGTGGATCCATGCTTATATGGTAATAAACGTTCCTTAGGAGATTTTTGAGCGGTCTGCGGGTATATTTCAAGAAGAAACTATTTTAAGAGCTTTCAAAGAAATGCCGAGCCTCAGGTCAGTGCCAACGCACAGCAGAGAGGCGCAAACAACAATGAATTCTAGAATATTTTGGTTATGCTTATCCTCATGTCAGTGCCACCACACAGGAGAGAGGTACACAACCTATCTTCTTGTTCGAGCATTTATTTTCTTTTGGCATATATTTCACCAACAACGTAAGTTATTAGCTTGATTCCGTTTTGCATTTTTCATGTGCTTTGCTGAGATTTTGTGGTCAATCGCACACATTTGTGGCCTTTATTTTGCTTTTCACCCCTTATTGGAACAACAATGATTGTGTTAACCAGGGATAAGATGGGAACCCACATCAAGTTGAACAACTTATTTTTGCAATTGAAACCACCAATAAGGTCTACTAATCTATTATGTGAATCTACTGACACATCATATAATGAACTAACAGCCTCTAGGTCTATTTTCTCTATGTTACCTTGGTAGCCTACTAGTTTTACTATCATTTTTTCTTTTATTTTACTTAGACTTTTTAGGCTTAAACTTTGAATCTTTCATCTTAATCAGTTAAAAATTTTGAAGTCCCATACAATCTTGTGTACTATCATTTTCCATATACGTTGAATTAGTATCACAGATTTGATTTCTTTCCTTTTGCTAAGTTGTCCCCTCCCTCTTTTTTTGAGTTATTAAATCAAGCAACTAATTTAATACTAATCTAACCTATTCTCCCCCTAAAATTCTAAAACCAAAAATATTTTTATGTATTTGGATTTTTATAAACAGGAAAATAAATTAAGACAAAATAAAAAATAAAATAATATAAACTGTCGGACTACGTATTGTCTTCCTCTATGATCACATCACTTTTCTTTTTGACGCCATTAACCTCTAATAGATATAAAAACCTTGGTTTATCAAATGCTTTTGTGTAGAGGTCGACACGTTGAAAATCCGTATTTATTTTATTTTTTTTCTAAACAATCACGTATAAAGTGATACTTAATCCCGATGTGTTTAGTTTTAGGATGTTGGACTGGATTTTTGTTATGGCTATAGCAGCAGAATTATCAACATAGATAGGAGTGTTAGAGAATTTCAAACCGTAGTCGCGCATTTGTTGTTGAATCCAGATGATTTGTGAACAACAACTTGTAGCAACAACATATTCAGCTTCACATGTTGACAGAGCAACGGCAGTCTGCTTCTTACACTGCCAGGTGACTAACCGTCTACCAAAGAACTAACATCCTACTAATGTTGACTTGTAATTCATTTTGCATATTGCCATAATCCGAGTCACTATACGCTCTAAGCTCAAAGTCATCGTCACGAGGATACCACAACCCAAGTGTTGGAGTACCCTTCAGATAACGGAAAATCCGTTTAACTCCTATGAGATGGTTGATTTTCGGTTTTGTCTGATATTTGGAGCCAAGACACGTTGCATGCATGATATCCGGATGAGACGCTGTGAGATACAGAAGGGATCCAATCATTCCTCTATACATTGTAGCATCAACCAGATCACCATTTATGTCGGGTGCCACATAGTGGTTTGTGGCAAGTGGAGTCCCAGCGACTGAAGCGTTCTCCATGTCAAACTGACTTAGGATGTCCCCTACATATTTAGTCTGATGTAGGAAGATTCCTTTTGGTGTCTGATCCACCGGTAATCCTAGGAAGAACTTCATCTCCCCCATTGCACTTATCTCAAATTCTGCTTTCATGACAGATTCAATTTCTTTAGATAACTCTTCGTTTTTTGGAACTGAAGATTTTGTCATCAACATAAATCTGTAAAAGCAGTAAGTCGCCAACCTTTTCTTTGATGAACAAAGTGCAGTCAATAACTCCTCTGCGAAAGCCATGTTTCACCAGATGAGTTGAGAGTTTCTCATACCATGCTCTCGGGGCTTGGTGTAGCCCGTAGAGAGCCTTATCCTGCTTGTAAACTCTGTCCCGATGGTAAGGATCCTCAAATCCTTCGGGTTGACTGACATACACTATCTCACGAATTTCCCTATCAAGGAATGCACTCTTGACATCTAGTTGATAAAATTTGATCTTCATGTAAGATGCATAGGCTAGAAAGATACAGATTTCTTCCATTCTAGTCACAGGTGCAAACACTTCATTCTAATCGATTCCTTCGACTTGTCTAAAACCTTGAATGACAAGTCGAGCCTTGTTTCAAATTATGACCCCTTGGTCATCTTTCTTGCATTTCAAGACCCATTTAGTGCCAATGACCTTAGCACCTTTTGGTCTATCCAATAGTGTCCAAACTCCTAAATTCTTGAATTGTAGGAGTTCTTCTTGCATGGCACTCACCCATGCCTCATCGGTTAAGGTCTCGCTTACATATTTTGGCTCAAATTGAGACACAAAACATCGATACGCACCATCATGAAGATAGCCTTTTTCCATGACTGAGGCATAATCAGCTGAGTATATTTGATTTCTTGTCTGTACTCCCTATTGTACATCCCGTATGACATTATCCAGAGGATGATATACATTGAGTCGAGATTCGGGAGTGGTGGGAACAACTACTTCTTGATCCAGATTTTGAATTCCAGGTTTAGTATCTGTAGCCGTTGGAGTGCGAGGTTTCAAAATATTAAAGGCATCCACATCGAATGCTTATGTACTTTTAGTAGCAGGAACCTGTTCCTCCTGATCCACCTGATCATTCTCCAAGTCTTTATTGTCAGAGGAAGAGTCACTTACCTCAAGTTCTCCCCCTAACTGACTAGAAGACACACCTTGTGAACCTAATGTTGGCGAGTCTAGTGACAGTGTGTTTAAGACATCGTACATCATTTTGGTTAATAACTCATCATCAGGAAGGGAGAGAGGGATGTTGAAGGACTTAAACAATCCATCATAATCGAAGAAGAATGTGGGTCCTTTTCCAGCAAGGGGGTGGTGTATCTCTGAACGTCAACGTTGCACCACACTTTTACTTGACCCGTTGAGTTGTTGTAAATTCTCTTATTCGGTATGTTGTATCCTAGAAAAATCCCTTTTTCAGCTCTCTCACTAAATTTCCCTGACTGAGTTTTCTTCAGCAGCGTACATGGTGCGGCAAATGGTTCGAGGTGATTAGGTTTACGTCGCTGGAGCAACTTGTAACACGTTTTACCATGGCGTTTGACCACCAGGACTTGATTTAGGGTGTAACATGCATTGGCAACTGCCTCATTCCAAAATTGGATGGGGAGTTTCGAGTTTGCTAGCATCGTTCGTGCTGTCTCTATCAAGCTCCTTTTCTTCCGTTCAGCAACTCCGTTCATTTGTGGAGTGTATGCAGATGTGAACTGATATACAATTCCCTTCTCTTTGCAGAATGCCTCCATCCACTGGTTCTTGAAACTCTGTGCCGTTGTCTAAGCGAATCTGTCGCACTTTCAGCTTGTAGAGAGATTCCAATATGGTCACCAGCTGTTTTAACGATTCTAATGTTTTTGATTTTGATTTTAGAAACATTACCTAAGAGAATCTGGAGTAGTCATCAGTGACTACATAACAGTACAAATCATCGGCGATGTTGTTGGTGCTCACAGGACCAAACATATCCATGTGTAGAAGTTCGAGAGGCAATTCAATAGAATTTACTTTCTTTGCCTTGTGAGACCTCTTGGTCTGTTTACCTTTGTTTACCTTTCTTACACGCTACACAAATCCGGAAATTGAAAATTCTTAACATTAACTCCATTTACTAAGTCATATTAAATCAGATGATTCATCTTTCATGGATTTATGTGTTCCATTCTCCTATTCTAGGAGATCGAGTCCCTCTCAGTAGCCTTTGACAAGAAGCATTGAACTTGATGATCAGTTGTGGAGACCTTTGATAGATCCAAGACATATAAGTCATTATATCTTGAAGCTGACATTAAGATTTGGTCCTCTGGGAAAATGTAATCCTTCTTCAACACATAGCACTTCTTGTTGTCAAAAACAACCTTGAATCCTTTGTCACATATCTGGGATACCAAAAGCAAGTTATTCTGTAATTGCTTAACATAGTTGACTTTATCAAACTTGACTTTCTGGTTTCCCATTTCACCTTGAGCGGTGATGTATCCTCCTTTATTTCCAGCAAATGAGACATGTCCCCCTTTAATTTGTTTGACATTTGAAAGGAGAGACAGGTTCCCCGTCATGTGCCTAAACGCCCCACTATCAACAATCTAGGTGTTTGTGATAGCACTGTAACGGACACCCTGCACATTCAAAGGAAATTATCAGTTTAAGTTTGGGACCTAAGCCTTAACTGGCTTGGGTGACCCAGAGGAATCACACATCATGAACTGAACCCACTATCCATTTGAGGGTGAGGGCAAATCATTCTTTTTAGTGTTCTCAGTATCAGTCATTGGACTTGACTTTTCTTTCCATAAGCCAGTTTTGTGTAAGGCATGTTTGTGATAAACAGACGACTGACTTACGGTTTGAACTTTAGGTTCATTACTTCTTTTTGGTGGAGTAATAGAACTCCTTTTCGAAGAAATCGGTTTAGTATCATAAAGTTCAATTTTCTTTCTTGGTGTTTGATAATAAGGATAATTAGAAGTGATGTGTCCTCTCTTTCCACAATTGTTGCAGGATCTACCTTCTACATATTGGGAAAATTGTCTCTGTGGGGAAGTGTGTGATACAGGTGTGACTTTTGTCTGGTTGGATTTGGACACTTCTTGTTTAGATGTTTTTGCTTCTTTAACAAACTTCATTGTTTGAACGTTTTTAACATCTTTAGCCTTTTGTTTATTTGGACTGTGATGTGGAGCACGTGGATGGTTAACTGGTTTGGTCGTTTTGGGTTCAGAAATTGACATGTTTGAAACTGACTTTACATTAACCTGTTCAAATTGTTCATCCAAATTCACAATAGGCATCTTACCTTTAGATTTCAAAGTAGCCTCCTTCTGTTTAGTGACAGAATCCACCAGTTTACCCGTGGAATTTGGATCACTAACTAGAGGAGTGGACACCACATGATCCTTAATTGGATTTTCATTTACTGGTCTACATTTAGCATTTAACATGATCTCACGTGATGGTGGAACCACTTTGTAACCCAACCCCTCCCCGTTATTTTGTTCTTTCACTAAGTGTTGAACTATGTGAGAAGAACTGGTCCAACTGTGCAGTTTATGTTTTAATGAGTTGACTTCGACTTCTAAAACTGCGTTTTTTCTTAGTTTCTTCTAGGGAGTTTAAATAGAACTTTATATCATTGGCTTGATTAAAAGCAACAACCTCGGGTTCCCTTAGTTGTTTATTTAAAAGTTCTATTTTATCTTTATAACTGTGCTCATTTTGTTTTAAAATCCGATTAGCTTCTGTGCACAATTGTAAGCCATTTACTAAGCTATCATTATGGTCTAATAACCTAGCAAATTTTAAATCTATGCTTTCTCTAAATTTGTTACATTCATTACAAGCATGATTTTTAAAGAGTTGGTCTTTTGTACTTACCTGTGAAGACTCGGTTGAATTAGCCATCAACGCATAGGTAGACTATTTGGATGCTGGAGGTTTTGAACATGTTGTTTTGATATCTTCATCAATACGGTGATTGACCACATTCGCAGTATCTTCATTAACGGATTTTGAAGAACAAGAGCTGAACGATTGAATTCAAGGTAAGAATTTGTGTGTTTAAGATATTCTTAACTGGTTACATCCTCGGTTGTGTGCTTATGTATGTTGTGTGTGTTCGGTTGTGTGTTTTTAGTGGGTTTCTAGGCGAGAACTTGTAGCAATCGGGCTTTGAGGGAAGTCTTACCCGTAGAGGCTGCTAAGCTGAGTTTAAGAACCCCTCTTTTACATGTTTTAACTGATTTTGGGGCTGAAAAAGTATGTATGAACTTTTTATAAAACTAGGGTTTCATACCCGTATGTATGTATGTGTGTATGTTAGGGGTGGGGCTTGATTTTGGCCTATGTTCATGTTTGATGATGTTATGGTTGTGTTTCTAAGGCTTAGAATGCATAATTTAAGGTTAGAACATGATAGATGGTGTTTGGGGACCAAATTATGATGTTAAGTGTGCCCTAGGCTGCTCATGCGCACATATTGTTAGAGCATATATTGTCGTATATAGTGTGTCTGTCGCTTGTCGAATAGTCTAGGTTTAATGTAATACACCTGATATGTTGTAAACACATGAAACTGGGTCATTCGCAGGAGCATATGCGAATGAGACTCAATCGTACGACTGAGTCATGCTAATGGACCAGTTGTGCGACTGAGAGATGCGATTGGGCCATTCATAAGACTGAACCATAAGTATGGTCCAGTCGTACGATTGAACCATACGCATGGTCCAGTCGTACGATTGAATCATACGCATGGTCCAATCGTACGAATGGGCCTAGTCGCATCTGATATGGGCTGAGGCCTATAAATACCAGTTTCATTGTGTAGAAGGGTTTAAGGATTATGCTCGGGGCCTAGGTGCTGCCTGATGAGAGGGGAGATCATGCTTGATCTCCCCTTGCCAAGAGTCGTGATTCTTATGTTGTAACGAGTTTGTAATCATTAGGTTTTATCAATGAAACCATTTTTTATAGTTCGTGTTATTGTTTGTCTCTTGGTTTTGATTTTATTTCCTTCCGTTAAGAACACGCTCGGATGTCAACCGATCCAACGCTTTCACAATTGGTATCAGAGCCGGTTACTGCTGGAATTATCTAACAATCATTCTAGCAACCCGAGCTCTTGATTTCTGGATCAATTTAAGGTTCTTTGACGTTAAACCCACTTCGTGTTCTTCGTGTTTTGCTCAGATCTTGGTACGTGTGTTGTTTCTATGTTAAAATCAAACTCGAAACCACGTTCTAATCACCCTTGCGATTCTTTTGATGTCTATTTTGGTCGGTTCATGTAAAATTCATAAGATTAGGGTTTTTGGCAGCCCTGGCGGCTGCAGATCTAAAAATCTGAGTGCAGATCCGCTCATGCGACTGGACCATGTGAATGGACCATTCTTACGACTGGACCACGCTAATGGACCATTCGTATGACCGGACCATGCTAATGGACCATTCGTATGACTAGACCAGTCGTATGTTCAATCGTGCGACTAGACCAGTCATATGTTTAATTGCACAAATGAGCCATCCGCATTGACTCATCCGCATTTGTTCTAGACCAAAAAAAAGAGTCTAGAATTGCCTCTTGCACAAATTTGAGGATGAGCAAAGCACATTCACCTTGAGGTTCTTTTGTCAAAGAAGTTCGATGTATACCCCATTATTCGTTGGACTTCCAAAATTGGTGAATGTAGTTAGAATACAAAAGAGAGAAGAGAAGATATCAGCAGTCGGTGCTGATTTTGTGGGGTAGTCAGGAGCATCTGACTACTTATGGGCCAATCAAGTTTAATTATCGGCACAGAGACGATTCTGACTCTTAAGGAGAATCCATGTTTAGAGAAATTGAAGACGCAATCAGAAAGTGATGATGTGAGCCGGTTTCTGATGATGAAATTGAGTGCATGCTGATTTGTTTCAGATTGTCAGTTGTGGATTGAAACCTTCTACTTTTTTCCCCATACACCGTTTGAAGACGCCAGGAGAGCACAACGTTAATATATTGGGTTATGCTGAATTTGATGGGGAATTTCTGTAGTTGTTAATGTTAATCAGGTTAGCCTGTTTGAAGATTAAAACAATGGAAATTTGTTCATGTCATTATCTGGAAAAATCAGTCATATGGGGAATCTTGCTGCTATGATAGTGTTCTACATAGTAAACGAAAGCTATTGTGCCTAAATTCTTAGCAACCTGACGGATCGACAACGTTGGCTAATATGGTTTTTCGTTTGATTATATTGGAAACCAGAGCAAAGATTGACTGAAGATTGTAAGAGGTGTTATTTACTATTCGCAAGCAACGTCTAAGGGGGAATTTGTTAGAGCATATATTGTCATATATAGTGTGTCCGTCGCTTGTCCAATAGTCTAGGCTTAATGTAATACACCTGATATGTTGTAAACACAGGAAACTAGGTCATTCGCAGGAGCATACACGAATGAGACTCAGTCGTACGACTGAGTCATGCTAAGGGACCAGTCGTGCGACTGAGAGATGCGATTGCGCCATTCATAAGACTGAACCATAAGTATGGTCCAGTCGTACGATTGAACCATACGCATGGTCCAGTCATACGATTGAACCATACGCATGGTCCAATCGTACGAATAGGCCCAGTTGCATCTGATATGGGCTGAGGCCTATAAATACCAGTTTCATTATGTAGAAGGGGCCTAGGTGCTGCCAGATGAGAAGGGAGATCATGCTTGATCTCCCCATGCCAAGAGTCGTGATTCTTATGTTGTAACGAGCTTGTAATCATTAGGTTTTATCAATGAAACCATTTTATTATAGTTTGTGTTAGCGTTTGTGTCTTGGTTTTTATTTTGTTTCCTTTCGTCAAGAACACGCTCGGATGTCAACCGATCCAACGCTTTCACACAAACAGTAGTTCATACACCTATGCTTAGAAAAATTGCTTAAGTGTTCCAAATGCGGATGAGCATTGACAAATGCGGATGAGCATTGACAAATGCAGATGAGCATTGACAAATGCGGATGAAAAGTCAATGTGGATGAGTAAGTCAATGCGGATGAGAAAGTCAATGCGGATGAGTAAGTCAATGCGGATGAGTAAGTCAATGCGGATGAGAAAGTTAATGCAGATGAGAAAGTCAATGCGGATGAGAAAGTCAATGCAGATGAGAAAGTCAATGCTAATGGGTAAGGAAATGCAGATGAGTAAGGAAATGCGGATGAGTAAGTTCATGCGAATGAACAAATGCGGATGAGTAAGTTCATGCGAATGAACAAATGCAGATGAGTAAGTTCATGCGAATGAACAAATGCGGATGAACAAATAGAAATGCGGATAAACAAATGCGGATATGTAAGTTCATGCGAATGAACAAATGTGGATGAACAAATGCGGATGAGTAAGTTCATGCGAATGAACAAATGCGGATGAACAAATTGAAATGCGGATGAACAATGTAGATGAGTAAGTTCATGCGAATGAACAAATGCGGATGAGTAAGTTCATACGAATGAACAAATACGGATGAACAAAAAGAAATGCGGATGAACAAAAAGAAATGCGGATGAACAATAAGAAATGCAGATGAATAAAAAGAAATGTGGATGAACAAAGAGAAAATGCGGATGAACACTTAGAATATTTTCTGACTTTTTGGGGGAAAAGTGTTAAGTAGGCCTTGGCTTGGGAGGTTCCTAGGGGCTATGTAAGTTGACTTTTTGAAGTCAAAGATGATGTGATGGGCATAGTATGATGATTATATGATGTATGTTGATTCTTATGCATGGTGGTATGTATGATGTTATGTGTATGTATGATGATGTCCTGTATGGTGATGTTGAATGTTTATGTTGATGTTCCTTATTATTTATGTTTATTTTCCCATGGCTTTACGTTGAATGTTAATGAATGAAATGAAAGTATTATGTAACGTAAAGTGGAAGATAATGAAAAGAGGAACATAATTAAAGAATGCATGCATTAATGAACTGTTAGGACCATTTAGGTACGGAGTACTAACTGATTAACGTGTATACCAAACCAAATAGTGTGGAATCCTATTTGATTGGCGATCCAATTAGTAAGAACACAAGTATAATCAATCTAATAATGAATCAAAACGTGAAAAACAATTGCAAGATGATTAACTGCGATCTATGAACTTGGAACAAGTGTTCTTGAGTCTCTGGACGGCTAGGGTACGATTATGTGCGTAGGTATTCGAATTTTTACGTTTTTCCACGAATTAAGTGGTATTTATAGGTTAGGGTTTTCCATTCGTACGACTGAACCATTAGCATGGTTCAATCATGCGACTGAAGCATGCGGTTGATCCATCCGCATGACTGAAGGTCCAGTCGTGCGATTGAGTCAATCTCATGTCACAATCGTGCGACTGATCCGGTCTCCTGGTTCAGTCATGTGACTGGTCCATTAGGATGAAGTATTCATGCATATGGTCCATTAGCATGGTCCATTTGCATGAGAACTTCACATGATTAAGTTTAAACATGTTTCTCAACCATTATTGACTAAGAACTATGTAAACAACCACAAACCTATATAGTTAGTTCAATACACAATAAACAATGAAATATTAAACATTATAAGCATAAACCACACATTGTATTTCAT